>NW_022258214.1:0-33529 GCF_009602425.1 Actinia tenebrosa
GGACTCGTTTATCCACCAACGACAACAAAGGCCTTTTATATCTATGAAGTTGCTTCTTCTGACGTGGTGTAACGGGTACAGTGGACTTGAGGATATTATACACACATTCACAAACACTCTTGATGAGATCGTCGTCAGCAACTTTGAGCAAGGCTTTAGCTTGATGGGGTTTGCTTGAAGACAACACCTTTAGATGATGGAAGTTGTTTCTCACTCGCCGACTCATGATCAACTAAATTCTTGCAGTACAAGCAAAATAATTTATAGTTTTTTCASGTACGCATATTGTGTTTCATGGGGAAAGATGTTTGTTCGTAGACGAAAGTCTTCCAGTGTCTGTGGCTTCAGATCACAAAGTAGGTATCCGTGTGGCCTTGTCGTAGCGTCGTTGAAGGCTTCTTGCATGTACTTGACATGACCAGGGAACATTTGCTTAGCCAAGTGATTGATTTGACTACTGTCTCTTGGAGACTTGAAGAGAACCATATAATGCGCGTTGAGACTGACGTTCCTCAACTCTTTGCCTTGATGGAAAATATTTTGCAAAATAAAAAKGCATGAAAGGTTCTTATGATGACAACCTTTGGTAAAGATATTCGTTAAGCGTTTGTCATTGCTCACTTCATTCATCAAGTCGTCAATTATGACAAGATTTCGGACAGACGGATCAATGCTCTCTTCCAAATCATGAGGTAGTCCTTCTACGAAAGAAATGTTTGGCACGGTAACCATCATTTCTTCATATGCGGGTTGGGGCATACCATAGCACCATAAAATATTYTGAGGAACCCCATCAAACATAACATCAGCATTTTCTAAGAGTCGTTTAACGAACTGCGTTTTTCCACAGCAGGTGGGTCCAGCGACAATGGCTCCAAAAGGGTGTTTTAATCTTGTGTCCATCTCAACCTCAAATGAACCAATTACCGTCTATCGAATGGTTTATATACCTTTTCTTCAGATGGGGTGAGCCAGTCGCATTTCGTTTTACCATATTCTCGARCAACTTTAAATTTTTCAAGTTTTGCTTCTTGTAAATAAGGTTTTCTTTGTTTGGGTGACAAATCGTGAACTTGGGCTAAATAATTAGAAAGTTTATCGAGGTATTTGGACCCACAATGTGGTACTGGACAATCTTTACAAACGCGATGACTCATATTATCACAGATGTGTTGTAGAAATTAAAATAGAATTCGGAAACGAGGACTTTTATCGAAATTCAGGGGACAAAAGGGATAAACGGGACAAAAGGGACAAAAGGGACAAAAACGCACATGTGTTTTAACAACTTAATGAATTTTATTAAAGTAAACAGTGCGTTGATCACTAATTAAACAATAATATGACATGTGATTACATACTTTTTCGCAGCTATTAGATAATGGTTAAATATCTAAGGGGATAGTTGTRATGCCATCTTCTAACACTTTCCGTTTAGGATAAAAATACGAGAATCCATCCCTTATTTGATTATATGTATAAATACTATTGTTCACAACTCTAAAACCTTTGTTTATACCTGAACTACTTTCCTTAGTTAGTAACACACCGAGGTACTTCTCTTTGTCAATCTCGTTGCTTCTCTTGCTTATGCCTTTGCAAGAGAATTTATCTTTTGAACCAAAGCAGTAATAGGTTTTGCTGCAAAGACCGATAATACCATCGCCCTCCCACTCGACTTTGAATAAACCTGGAGTGCGTTTATCATAGGCCTTATGTTCGGGTGAATCAGTGCGTGGGAACCAATTTACTTTGTCTAGTTCAAATTCCTTACTCATCTCTGGCTTCACAAGTTGCTCCACACTTTCCCCCGCTAAAGCAAYGTAAGCGCTGTCAGTGTCCATTTCGCAATACTGATAGTTACACCTGTCTAAATACTTATCGAGACAGTCGTAATAAAACTGCAACATTCTGAGCTTAGCGTACTGATAAACGAAAAATCCTATTTGAATCGGGAGGTCAAACTTAATCTTCTTTTTACACGACTGTACTTCATAAGTTTCATTATCGATCTGATCTAGGTCTCTAAAGTAYATGGAATTGACTAGCAAGGATGCTTCATCTTCACCACAGAAGTGGATGTCGCGATGTTTTTCTTTATTAGTTATTGTCTTCCCATAACTGGAGTTCCCTACCTGTGAACAAAAAAAAAAAGACAAAATAACTTGAGAACTGACTACTTCGCCAATTACTACTACTCAGTTGCCTGCGTAACTTTACTCTCATCCACATGCCCCACCCATCAAAATAGACGTACCAATTTCATTGTCTCGGCAATAATAGCTTTGCTCTGGTCTACGTCCCCGGCACGTCTTGCGTCGGATACAGCATCCCCAAATGGTTTAAAACAGGCTTCAGGAGTGTACTCAATGACCTGATATACCTTGGTAACAACTAAACCATGGTTTAAGTACYACTTTAGTAGAGGCGTGGCAAGTAAAATCTTCTCGCCATACATGCTTCCTATCAGGCTGCTACGCGGCTGGTTCATAATGTTTCTTTCCTCGGCGAATTGTCCCATGAAGTCACCGATATCSCTGCGGCATATCTGAACATTCTTGAAAATAGGACACATCTCCGAGAAGTRTTCTGACAGGTGTTCAGGAAMGTGAATGTYACATTMGACACATCCAAAAAGCTTCTCATCAACAACAGCTTGGAGGACTTGTCGCTCGGTCATGCGCCATGTATTGTCCAGGGGTCGATGGAGATGGTTAGCGATAAACTGCTTAATTTCGCGGTTTTCTTTTTTTTCGTGTCTCCACTCGCATTCCCATTTTTGGATGACAGTGTAGCCGAGATTTTCCAGGTACGAAGTGGTTTTGGAGGTTTCTTCTAGCAACTCCTTCATCAGCTTTCCATTGTTTTCATTCACACTCTTTCCTTCTGTTAGCGAACATTCATGACCATGCCAATAACAACCTGCCAACAACAACAAAAAAACAGCATAGAAAAGTGTTTAATGCACAGCTATACGTAAGAGAAAACAAAGAATGTGTGAGTGAGTGCAGGTTGGATCAACACAACACTTCATTAAGAGTGTCTCTTCGAACGTATTTYACTGTATAAGTGCACCGTATGCTATTATGAAAGTTTATTTTTGTTTTAAAACTTACCTTGAAATTGAAATATTGTTCTTGATGGACCATGGAATCCGTCTACGRGAATTGACTTCTGACCAATCCTTTTTTCTTTGTCATTCATTTGGTGGCGAATTGGTATACCTCTACGGTGTGATTCCCACTCCAACCACTCAACAGCCATTTTGCGGGAGAACTCRGGCTTAAAGTTTTCAGAAGCACGGCGTCTGGTGTAACAGCCAGTCGGCATGCCTTGCATAATAGCCCACAAATAAAGGGCGTTGGCATCATAACCCGCTACATTCTTGCAAGGCTTTGCTTTTTGTTGTCGTTTTGACATCTCTACGTCTCTAATGAGAGTTTTATCTTTCTCATGATAGCGATGGAATATTATGGATGGGCCTCCAACGTTGTTGTCTCGCATCAAGTAAAACAGGTCAGAATCTTTCTCTCCAAACAACGTGAAGTATGTTTGACGGGGAAGAGTTGAGAACAAGTACTTCATTGTCAATCCGGGAACGCTAAGTCCATCTTTAAACATATCAATCCCACGCTCCTCCCAAAATGAACACATCTTATCGACAGCTTCCAAAAACGGTCGAACATCCAAATTATTATACCAAATTAAAAAGTCTCGGAATGTTTGCATTTCATTGTCCAGCCACACTTGCTGACAATATTCGTATTCTTTTTGTGATATGCTATTGTTCGTTAGGGAAGAGTAGAAGGCGTCGTGTGATGGGAGAGGGATGGGAGAAGGATAATCTAATTTGTCCAGCGAATCAACCCACTCATAGGGAAAAAATCCTYTCTCCTCTTGGCAATCGTAAGCTTTCAGGAATTGCGAATAGCTGAAACCAGGTGCTRGATAGTTTTTTATGTCTAGTAGCTTTAAATCCTCCGTCTTTAAACACATGAAATTGTTGTTCTTCYTGACCGTAAACCGTATTGGGTTGTTTTTTACGAGATAAGGAAATATGTGTTTTTTAATAGCGTTCAAGTCATAGTTACCAGAGTTAAACCCCAATACGGGAAGTTCCTTGAGGTAATCATCCAAACGCTCTTTTAATTTTTCGTACACAGCGTTCTTATTATCGCTTTCATCTTCATCATTCCGGTCTCGTGAATTCAGATCTTCCCTTTCCATTCCATCATCCATTTCATCTAGACTTGCAA
This sequence comes from Actinia tenebrosa, assembly GCF_009602425.1. The sequence goes on from NW_022258214.1 coordinate 4,257, forward strand.
ACACAGATTCAAACTGAGCGAGTAGTAAATTATAACTAGCCAGACTTATCTCACTCAGATAGTCTAAGAGGTTTTTCACCAAGGCCTGTGTATCTCCTTCAGTAACCATACAATGAGGACGGTCGTACCCCGGGACGTTAGAAAACACTGAAGCACTCAAAASTTCGTGTTTAGACTCCCATTTTAGTTTATCTGTGTCTTTTATATCTTGATCAGGTTTTTTAAAGAAACACTCTAGATCAAATGCAGCTCTGTAAGGAAAGTAACGCATATCCTCGGGAACGTGTATGCCAACATCCTCCAGCTCATCAAACAAGGTTGCGGGGGATTTGAAAGCTCCACCGGGGAAGACATACTTTACTTTGCCATCACATGTGCGCTCATGGCGATTCAGCATAAAACCATTTTTCCAGTATTTACCGCAGCGAGAGCAGCAAAAAGACTTGGAGTACTGTTTCAAATCTTTGATGTACGAAAAGTGATGTTCGTGGAGATTGAGGGACATTGTGCTTGCGTAGTGACTATGGSAGCGAACAAGCAAACGAGCCATGATCTCTGATTCCTTTGTGCTGCCAACGCTGTCATCCTCATTGTCATCGTGGGAGGTGCCGACTTGAAGGGAATACACAAAGATGTTAACTTCAAACAAGTTCTCAAGTTCAGGGAGATCATCTAATGTTACACCTTGGAAGTCTTCGCAGTTTTCTAGTGTACTTCGGTACCTATAACATATACAAAAAAAACAAAAACGTSTTAGCAACATTACATACACAAAATAAACATACATGTGTTCATTGTACACACAAGGCACTGAATCRACATTTATGTTTATTTTGAAGCATATACATAAAGTGTAAACACTGGTACATATATCAGCATGGCAGCAAACAGTCGTGGATGTCCGATAAATAAAATTATGAGTAAAAAGGAAACAAACTTCATAGTACGGTTTGCTATCAAACATCTTATTTACCTTTCAAAATAGCGTTTAGTATCCCTCTCAAGATTCTTTGGATGACAGCCATTATGAACTGCCAGAGCACGGAAGAAGCATAAATTATCTTCATAAGGCTTGCCTGTGCTGTAGTCTGCCTCTAAAGGAACTACACCACGATTTTCCACGATGAAATGGGGGAGATATTTTCCACGACCAATGGGATGAGCACGGACTTTTGTCACAAAAAACGAGATATTYGTTACTGTGTCAACCACGAACTTGCTGTTGGRCCTTTGYTGTCGTGCCCATTCCTTGACGTCGAGATTTTGAAGAGCGTTGATGATAGGGTGTAAGTCGTTTTCGTTAGCCACAACGTATGGACTTTCAAAAACATTGTTGTTGTTCTTCGAGGCGTAATAGTAAACTAGCTGATTCGTATTGATGTTTCTCAAGATGAATCCAAATGAGACAGCTAGCTTGAACACAGTCGTTTGATCAAAGAAAACATTTCTCAGATGAAATTGAAATTGAAATTGTCAGGATCAAGTGAGGTGAGGCGGAAATTATACCAGTTGGATAGGCCTTTGCTCCTCGAGAATCGAGTACGTATGCGGCTCCAGTTTTGTCTGTATTCAGGAGAATCGATGTGTTCGTCTTGAGGCAGGCTAGCTATAGAAACAGGATCTTCGATCAAGGGAAATGGTCTTGRCACCTCTCGATTTGAGTTAGGCTTGGATTTCTTTCGTTGAGGATCTAGAGACAAATGGAACGATGGATTTAGTAAGACAAGACAAAAACATTAATGAAACTGGTGATATATCAAATAAAGAGCCGATATAGAGGTCTTAAAACATTGTTTTCTCTGTATGCACAATGATCAGTTTTAACAATAGAAAGGAATACGTAATGATGTGTTAAATTACACAAACTAATCCCTTAATTGTTCAAATGTGACAGCTTTTCATTTCTGCATAACTCGGAGTCAAAAACTAATTACAGTTTTGCTAAAAAGAAGATGAATARAATATTATTGTTAATACGAAAAATGCTAAACAATACCTGTCGAAGTAGCACTACTAGCAGTCGGTAGTTTTCGTTTTCTCTTGTTGTGATGATGTCCATTCACATGGGCATTGAAAGGTGCTTTATTTCTGAATACAGCGTTGCAGACGCCACAGCGATATTCTTTTTCTTGCGCCTTCAGAGTGTGAAGATTCTTCACATGGACTCTCAGATTGGATCGTCTTCTAAACTTTTTATTACAATGGACACAACTGTGCGTTTTCGTAGCTTCGTCGTGGATTTCTTTGTGCTGTTTTAGCGCTCCCTTGCCTTTAAATGTCTTGCCACATGTATTACATTTGTGAGTCTGTGTCTCCTTTGGATCAAATCGTCCGCCAACTTGAGTTGCTATATTATTTTTCTCCATTTTCTTCGGATCCTCTTTCTCTTTATTTGATTGCAGTGCTGAGACCTTCAAAAGAATAAAAGTTGGYTAGATTTTGAGGGCTAAAAGGAACCCATTTCAAAGCYATAACTTTCTTACCTCGAAATCGTCAACTGTTAGCTGTATAAGRCGATCCAGTGCAGGAGCAATAGAAGCTTCAGGAAGGTGGTTGCCTTCGACAAAAGCCTCCCATTCGCATAAGGAGCTGATGGCGCCAAAATCTTCCATAACTCGAAAATAAGATTAATTTCGAAAGCAAAGTTGATGACTGAATATAGATCACGGACTTCAAGGTTCTCACTTTTTATGCTAGTCGTGACTCCATCTACTCAATGACTCAAAATTGCCGAGTCATTCTGTTTTTAATCAATATTTCGCGCCACTTTGTCCAAAATCTCATTTTTATGTACATAGAAATCCCGCCACTTTTTCATAACCTCATTGCATATGTACATTGCTACATTTTGACGTCAAGTCCGAAAACCCAAAGGACCAATCCGCGCCACTTCCGGAAGACGTCATGACAAAAGSACCAATAATAAACCTCAAAAATTTTTGCTGAATAAATTACAGTTTTAATTACCCTGTGACGTCATTTCCACAAAAACCAAAGGATCAATCCGGGCCACTTACGGATGACGTCACGACAAAAGGACCAATCATAAGCCTCAAAACTTTTTGCTGAATAAATTACAATTTTTGCTGAAAAATCCGGATAATTCCATGCACAATACACTACTGAGTCTGTCATTAGTCTCTACTAACTTACTCATACACCTTTCTAGGGAAACGGCTACTCTCTGCCACTCAGCGGGGCTAGTGGTTGAGTCTTGCGGTTCTTGATGTATTCTTTGTAGCTCAACATTGTCTCTCATGCTTGTGAGGTGTTCGTGCACCACAGGAAGGGTAGTTACTACAGTCTTAGTTTCAGACACAGGAGCTCTTTGGTTYGTTTGACCAGATGTGTGATGGATCTTGTCTGTAGAATCATCTTCGTGTGCGGGTGGATGGTGCTGCTTGTTGTTAAGGGTAAGGGCACTAGAGCTGATAGGAGATATCTTATTGGACATCCTAATGTGCTGACTGGCACTCACTGGAGTGGAATAAAGGTGGCTTGAAGTCACAGCAGCAGTATACTGGGAACAAGGGAGGTTAGAGTTTGTGTAGGGCAGGTCTGCTATTAACTGAGCAGCATCTTTGTCGTTTGTGCTTGGATTGAAACTGTGTTTGCCTTGCACTATATCTTGACTGTTTAAGAAAGCATACTGAGCTGGRCTGATGAGGGGGGCACTGAAAGTAGCAGTAGTGTGTGGCTYTGTGGTGCAGTAAACAGTTATTACATTCTCAGCTGAACTAGATACAGCAACGTGGTGAGGAGGAATTGAGGGATGTTGTTTGTCAACTGATTTCACTGGCTCATCATGGGATTGCTCGAAGAGAAATGAATCAAAATATCTCTCTCTCTATAGAGTCAGCATGGCTTTCCTTTGGGAGCGCAGAAAGAATGCTTTTCTGATCATTCCACTCAGATCCCAGCCTTTCACTTTCCAAACACACTTTTAGTTGGGCATTATTTTGAGCTAGTTCTTTCTGTAGCTTCAGGTCCCTTGCTTCCTGTTCTTGCCTAAGTATTTCACGATCAAGTCTCTGCTCATCTTGCAAGAAGGCAAGATCAACCTTTAAGGAAGCCTCTTTCTTTTGTAACTCATACTTAKCATTACRTGTATGTGAAAGGCCGGTTCGGTTACTTCCTGTGGAGGGYTTCGACTTTCTTGAAGTCTTGGRAACTTTAGACCCACATACTGATTTTGTTTGTTCTAAGTGTAATTGTTCAACATACCTGATCTCTGATTCGACAACTTCCTGAAACTTGTTCCATTCACTTGAAATCTGGCTCCAAACATCCTTAAGGCCTTGTAATCCCTCATCACCACTCAGCTGAGCAATTGTGCCATGTATATCAGCAAGATCTAACTGGATAATATGGGCTCTACTTAGCTCCTGTTTCCACTTTGATATATCTTCGCACTGTCCTCTCAACTTAAGGATAGATTTCATTTCCTTACATAACTCTGCTTTCTTTGCAAAGAAATTCTTTACCTTAATTTCCAGCTGATATTCTAGGCCCTTTTCTGTAGGTTCCCTTTGACGGATCCATTATCTCCATTTTCGCTTTCCATGTTTACTTGAACAACTCCATTTTCACTTTCCATGTTCACTTGAACAACTCGAGATCACGACTATTACTTCGAAATTTACCTTGTATCTGCTAGTGCTCAACTTTGGACACAAATATCCTATAAACTTGCTGTTATTTATCCTTGAACCAGTCAACCTTGACCAAAGGACTTCACTGAACTCGTCGCGTGTTCAGCTCCAAATTGTCTTGTTATTGTGGCTGCCATCGCCACTTGGGGATGGAGTTTCGATTCAAAGTTACTCTTGTTCTAATTCAAACCGTTTTAATAGCTTATAGATCGCATTTACATCAATTTAASCCAAAAAAACTACTCTTTACTGTTAGATAACAAGACAGTAATCGTTCTATCTGGGCGAACAACGTAGTCCCAACGTATGCTTATACGCGCSACCGCTGGACATACCGCGCGGCGTCGCACTTGACACAGGGGACCCGCCTGTGGCAACAACAGTAGCACGGGAAAGGTTCTCCCCGTATGTCTTACAACGCCGTCAAGAATTTATACGTTTGCGAATGTATATCGACCCTGCAATAATGTACTTTTTTGATGAGACTGCTTTTAATACTACCATCGACTASCATTGTATAGAAGAAAAAGTCCAGCAGTGCCAAAATACTCTGTAATAGGCCTTTGTGGTTTTAACGAGGGATTTATGCAAGCAATACCCATCGAAGGGAATTTTAATGCTGATTTAGTGAATGAAGTTGTGGAATATCAACTTATCCCCTGGAGCCTTTGAAGATAATCCAATGATTGCGATATTGGACTCTTTTTTAGAAATACGTATCTTGACGGTAATGAAATTTTATAGAAAAAGTTGGAGAATAATGCACTAAGTTCTTAAAATGAAAGCGCTAATGAATATGTTCATTATGAAACTGGATAAAAACATTTAGAATTGATGGTCTCTTGTGTATTCCTTTGTGTGAATCCTAATTACTCTAATAAATTTGCTTGAAATAAAACTGGATAAAAACATATTTGTATTGGTCTCTTGTGTATTCCTTGTTGTGTCATAAACTGTTCTGGCTCAGTGATAACGACTATAAGTATCTAAATAGCGACTATTTGTTAGTAACTATTTTGATCCTATTTCACAGTTCAAGTGTTTTTGCTCTAGGTTGGGTATCTTGAAAATGGGTACTACATAGGACGTTCACGATTGTCGCATTCCTATTCCTGTAGTCATATCGTTTCATCAAACGAAAGTATGTCACTGTGGAGACCCTATGTCGATGATTTGGGTAAAAGCAAATGAATAGAGTGGAATAGGAAACAAAATCTAGGTTATAATCTAGGAGTGAATGATGTAGGTGCTAGAAGAATTTAGAAAATATACATTATAATACAACAGAATTAATATTGATTAAGGTAATGTTTAATCAGAAAAGATTTACATTTATTTCTAGTTGTAGCTTTTCTAATATCGTTCCAGAAATGAATGCCGTTGACAGTGGGGCAGAATTTTCTGATGTTTAATCTATRGGATGGATTTAGTAGGAGCTCAGAGGTTGCACTTCTGGTTCCATAGTTGTGTTGCTCAGAGACTAAAGAAATTGAAAATTATAATTGAAAAAAGTTGATTGTTTAAACTCATAAAGATGATCATAGATTATCAAACAGGTATGTAGTTTTACAATATTAGGAAGTTTTAACAATTTTAGCTTTGCATAATATGGAGTTATGTTCTCACATAGATGAACTTTTTGATTCCTATGTTTTAGGTAAGACCTAAACCAGGCATTTTCAATATCCTTTATTCCATAGTAAGAAATCTTGTCTARCATTATGATATGATGAACTGTGATGAACGCCTTACAGAAATCTAGGAATAATGCCACTGCAAATTTTTTTTGGTCTAAACTGCTTGTTATTTCATCAATAACATCAAGTAAACAGTCTATGGTTGTAAGACCAGGTCTGAAGCCATATTGATTTGGAGCTAAAATATTTTCGGTCGACATATAAAATAGAAGTTGTTGATACACACATTTTTCATTCAATTTACAGAGAACTGAAAGGACTGATATTGGACGATAATTATTACATAACTGTTTACTGCCTTGTTTAAAAATTGGGATCACCTTCGCCGTTTTTAATGAGTCAGGAAATATTTTCTGTTTTAATGATTAATTTATAATATAGGTAAGTGGCCGGTAAATTTCTGTTGAAGCTTTGGATAATAAGAGTGGATGAATTTTTTCAGCACCAATTGATTTTTTTTGTGTCAAGGCTTTCTAGAAATAACAATAATAATAATAATTTAAAATTTCTATAGCGTTAGTATCCGCTTGTTCAATAACGCTTTACAGTTTTTTAAATAAGAACATTTAACTTTGTAATTTCATTAAAAACAATTACATTGCATCAAATTCAATAAAAATCATTTATTAAAACTCAAGTAAAAATTTTAATATAAAATAATAAAAGTCAATTAGATTAATCATATGCGTTCTTGAAAAGCCAGGTCTTCAAATCTATTTTGAAAGTAGAGATAGATGTGCTGGACCTGATTTTAACTGGCAAGGAATTCCACAAATCAGGAGCAGCAAAAGAGAAAGCTCTTTTTCCATAAAGATTGAGATTGTAAGATGGTTTACATAACAGGTTTAATGATGAAGATCTCAAAGAACGAATAGGGACATAAGATTTTATAATGTCAGAAAGATAAGAAGGAGCACTGTTGTTTAAAGCTTTATATGTCAATAAAAGAATTTTGAATTCAATACGTTGTTCCACTGGCAACCAGTGTAAAGTAAAAAAGAACGGGAGTAATGTGTTCATGCTTACGAGAGAAACTAACAAGTCTCGCTGCAGCATTTTGCACATGCTGTAGTTTATAACAAAACCTCGATCTCGTTTACTTCCTCAAAGGAAGTAATTTACTTGATAATTTAGTTAAATATGAGGAATAATGGCGTGTAGAGGGTGAACTCTTAACAAAGTGTAGATGCAACTTTACAAAAATAATTATTTAGGCTGTTAGATATTGAGTTCGGTTGGTTAAACTCTTTGCCATCATATTTGAGTTTGTTAATATCAGGATTCGTGCTACTCCTTGAAATCCTTGAAAAGTCCTAGAATTGAAAACGCGTTTTTAAGGGCGATTGAAAAGCCCTTGAAAATAGGGGAAAACGCCAAAACTCCTGGAATACTCCTTGAATTTATGCAAACTTAATGTCATTCCTAGCTTACCTTTTAAAATAAATAACGATGAAAATTGATAGAAGAGTTTCTGGTTGTTTGTTTAGATGTTGTTTGCATGTCATGCTCGTTTTTTATCTAATCCAGTGGTCCAGGCTGAATTAGCTGCACTTTAACTTTGTCCTTGAAAGTCGAATTTTTGTGCTTGAAAAGTGCTTAAAAAGTCCTTCAATTTTGTAACGATTTGTAACGAGAATGTAGCACGAACCCTGTAATATAACAAGAAGGCTTTTTTTTTATTATTGTGTTGATGTTATCCCACATTTTTTTCGTGTTTTTTGAATTTGCTAATACCTCAGGATAGAAATGGTCACTATAAATTTTATTTATAGGAGTTATTTTATTACAGTTTACTTTGAACTTAATGAAATAATCTCTATTACGAGTAAATAGCCATTGTTTATATAATGTGTCTCTTATATTAATAGATTGTTTTAGACCTGATGTTATTCAGTGTTTATAATATTTGTTTTTCAGCTTGATAGATTTTAATGGAGCATGTTTTTTACTTAGTTTATTGAAAATGTGAAGAAATCTATCGAGGCTTTTATTTACGTTAGTACTATTGTAAACTACAGACCACTCTTGTTGAGTAGTCTTGTTCAGTTTTGAACAAATATACTATCAAAGTTTTTAAAGTCACGAAATTCAATTTTATCAGGATATGGACTGTGTTTAGGCTCGTATGAAATAGTAAAGACTGCAAGGTGATCGGCAATTTCGGCAACAATGCTGCCACTTGTAGTAGACGATTCGAAATTTGTGTGTACATGGTCAATACAGCTTTGAGAATGCTCTGTTATACGAGTTGCTTCGCTAATTAACGGAATAAAGCCTTCGGAATGAATGAGTTTGATTGATTCTTAGAAAACTTGTTTTTCTTTAAGGTGTTTATATTGATGTCACCCAAGATAAAACATTTCTTTTTTGAAAGATGAATTTTATGTAAAATTTTCCATGAAAAATGGATTTGAAAAATTTGGAGGTTGATATATGATACTTATTATCAAATCTTGCGTTTCAATCCATAAAGTTTCATCAAGCTTTAAGTCATTTCTTATGTTAATACAATAGTTAGATTTAATGAACGATGCGACTCCTCTGCCTGGAGAGATTACCCTATGTTTGCCAATCAAAGTGTAATTAGGTAGTTTAAACTTTTCCAGATCAGATTGAGAGTTTATCCATGTCTCTCAGTAACCGACAAAATCAAATTTGAAAGGGATTGAGTCAAGTATATCACGAAAATCGTTGAAATGCTTGTTTAGACTTCTTGCGTCCAAATGCGATAGAGCATATTGAGGTTTTACAATAGAAGAGAGTTCATGTAGCTCTTCTATTGTAAACAAACCCATGATCATTAAATGATTTTATGTTTACATCGGAGTCATTTGCATACTTATCCATGATTCAGGTCATGAAAATTATAATAAGCAAAAGATAAAATAGCGTTGAAGTGTCTATGAATTGCAGTTCAATCCAATTATTAAATTGAAAATATGAGAAATATATAATTTAACTATATTAACAAGAAGTATTATACTTAACTCAATGTTGAATATGAAGTTGTCCATCAATACAATACAGGAGGCCATTATGAAATCTTGGTTTGCGACCTTACTGGAAAGCCTCTCTCATAATATCTTTGTACTGTGTCTTTTTTACCAGATCTTTTTAAATCAAATCTTCAGATACGTACACATTGTCCTTCAGGTTTCGCTTTTTTTGTAAAAATTTATATCTTTCTGGTCTGTGGGGAATTTTGCGATAATTGGGCGAGGTCTTCCAGGTTTACGTCTTCCAGTTCGATGAAGAATTAAATCTTGAAGTTTTGAGATGCAATCTTCACATGAATCCTCTTTAATGTTATAGAATCTGCTATAGTCAAGATAACTGTTCAGCCAAAAATCTGTCATTCTAATCTGGAAGGCTGGAATTCAGTGTTGTACAATTTTTATTTAAAATCGATGTCGTTGGCCAGGAATTCTACCAAACTATATCATAACTGAACCTAAACAGTTTTGGAAGTCTTTTTACTTCCAAGCATATATGTTGACTATATGTTTTCCTAATTTTCAAAAGAAGAACAAACTATCTGGTATTGCAACTTACAATCATCTCATAGAGTGACTTTATTTATATTTTATTGTTTCAGGTCATTCAATTAAAGGTATTATTGTAGACTTAATGGATCGAGATGTTGAGAGTATTTGTTGTCATGAAGTACTTCAAATAATAAGCAAAAAACAGCAAGTTTTCGAAGAGGAAAATCTTAGGGAGCCAATTTCTTGTATTACCAATAATCCTGTTTTCAAGGCAGTCTGTTTAATTCGATTGGTACTGTAAGCTGCATGGTTTCAGTATTGACAGTATTATGGCAATAAGGCTTACCAAGGTTCTGAACATATGAGAAATCGACACATTGGATATAGGCAGTTGGTTCGATGGTGCTGGGGCGTTTTAGGTAAAGAAATCAGGGTGGTTTTACCTTCATGTGCAGTGATGTGTATTCGTGCCCATTTCCCACAATCTGGTCTTGAGGAAGATTTTGAGGACACTGATTTTCTTTATGCTGATGAGTAAAACTTTCTTCTGTCCCAATTCCTTAAGATATTGAAATAATAAAGCATGTTTAAAGTGATTGAGATAAATCCTAAAAGCATCTGGCTAATTAGTACGAGATACTGTAGCATTCATAAATAATAGAAAAACCCAAAGTATTTTGCAGAAATTATTGTTTTTGAAATTTAGAATGTTTAGAATTTTTAGGAGTATATTGGCAGTAACCTACTTAGCTTATGAACATTTAATTTTTTTTAAGGTGACATGTTCAAATCATTCTGTGTCTTACCTACATGGACTAATGAGAAATCAACTATTTTATTGGTATATAAATTTTGTTTCAACGATGGTTGATTTTAAATCATCGTTATTGACAAACGTTAGTCGTCATCATCATCATCATTTTGGCCGCTGTTGTCTTCTTTATCATCCTCATCAGGATCTTCCGATGCATTGTGGAGATTCTCACATGGATCTGATTGATCAGCACACATGCATGCATCTGTGCACGTTATGCCATTTCTCTGACAAGTACAGTGGCCAGTTGAACATTTTCCAGTGCATCCACACATTATCAAATCAAGAAGTGCTGCTGGTGCAGGAGGGAGTGGCTTTCTTCTTGAATGATCCATCCGTGGTTTTCAGGTGATGGGACATTGGGCACTGCATCAGAAATCGAATTTACATAATTAAACTTTATGGTAAATTGCAATGTAAATATCGAGTTTTGGAATTTAATGGTATTTAATCTAAGTAAATTTCGCATTTGGGGTTTAATATGTTTTAAAGCTCAAGTAAATTTCAGATTTAATTGCATTGTTCTTAATCTTAAATTTGATGGTAAATTTAGAAGTAAATTACAAGTAAATTCAAATTAATTTCTATTGTAATTTCCGGATTTAATAGGATTTAATGTTGATATCCAAACGCAAGTAAACTCAATGTTTACTTAAGTTTAATTATGCTATAAACCAGTGGTAAACGTTCAGATCACAAAAGCCATGAAGTTTTGATTTTTTTTGCAAAAAAAAAAAAGAAAAAAAGTCTCACATCGATCACAAGCATCACACAATACCCTAAACTGATACCGGACTGATATACAAATGATTTGCTAAATATTAAAAGAACGTTCCCTTGGCGTAATAGCCAGAAGCTGTTCATGTTTATACAGATGAATTGAAGCTATACATTTGCACCGTATGCGTTGAACTGGGATGAAGCTTGCAGGACCATCGATTTCGYATAAGCTTCTGCACCACAGCTCTACAGGATCGCCACAAAGATTTCTCACGTCGTCGTCTAGAGCCTGAAACCAACTAACTTTTGCAAATAAATGAGGTTTACAAACACCATTGGCATCAGTTATGTTATRCAGCAAATAATATTGTACTCTTCCTGGTCTCGTTCTTGATCGAAGAGCAATGTTTCCATCATACCCGACCCATGATGCCATTATAAGAGAGGATCTTTCACTCTTAGTAAGCTCGGAGCCAAAATTTTCGCCGGCAAAGGAAAATGACTTGTAACGTGAAAATGCTTTTGGTATTTCAACTTGGGCATTTTTGTCTTGTATTTGCGGATACAACAATTTATATGCGGATTTAATGTTGTCGTGCTCCAGAGAAGTAAACAGTTTTATTTGTCTTGGAGGGCGCAGCAGGTAGATGTCANACGGAACCTCCGACTTTGTTAGTGTCGCGTTCCCATTTTCTTATGGCGCCCATCCTTTTGGGTGTAAGCTTACCACCACGAGAGGAATCTTTGAAGAACTCTCTTACCAAGTTTCCAACGCAATTACCCGGATGTCTCATTGGTTGCAACTTTCTAACATCCGGCTCCTTAATCTCGTACGCGCCGTAAATGACAACGGTAACCGGGTAAGCAACTTCGTAGAAGAGCATGTCAATTCCCTCTAGTGCACCTGGTTTCGTTTGCTTATTCAAAACAAATAGGTTTCGTTTACCAGACGCCCTGATTGGATTACGGCCCTTTTCTATCACCCATTCGCCGTCTAAGTATTTTACGAATGTCAATTCCAAACGGTAATCGCCGTCCGGCATTCTGTCGATTATCTTTTYGGCCATTTCGCGATTCATCGTCTTGTCTATCTTTCCTTCCATAAACGTCGCAAAGACAAAATCTGCATCTGTATCCATTGCCTGATTTGCCAAACTGCGCACAGTCCTGTTTTGAATGTTGTTAACGGATGCCATAGTATATATCTAAAGRATATCTTTCCCTCCGTTTRCGATCCCCAAATAGAGCAGCAGTAAGGCGCTCTTCGCGATGGAGGCTGATCGCGCAAGACCCCCTGTAGGGCGGATTACCGACCTCTAAAACACCAGGGGGGGCTGATGTTTTTCGACTTGCGATTTTTGCCAATGGAGGCTGATCGCGAGTCCCCCTTACTGCTGCTTGTTCCAATACTAGTTTTCTTCCAAGCCGACCTTAGAAAAAAAGCTATTATTAGTGTTCTGTGATTCCTTGATTCTTGAAACAAGCCTCAGTACACCTGCATGAGAATACTTACCAATTATTAGCCCTTCATTTACGATAATTAGATGGAGATTTTTTACTCAAGTCGTTCTGCTCATACGAAGATTTATATACCAAGATTATGCGAAGAGTTTCACTGAAAGTCAAGTTTTGAAATCACTCTATATAAGATAGACCTTGTGTTAGTGTTAAATAACTCACTGATAAACTGTATGAGCTGCTAAAGTATATATACTTATCTCAGCACGTGAAGTACGCCATATTGGATTAGGAACTACTGGACTGCAGGCTCATTTAGACGCAGGAAGACCAATCAAAACAACATTTGCAGCACTTGAGATTTTATTTTTCAATTGTTTCTTTAATTTTGCATTATTTATTAGATATATATATAATGATTTACATTGATTTCAAGCATACATTTATCAATCTCAGCTCCTCTTTATACACAGACAGTTAGTACTTCTCCTTCCATAAATATGTTCTATTCTTATTTACTACTTGAAAAGAGTACACACAAATAGTAAACATCTATAAGAGTGTTAATTTGTTATAGATAAAAGACTACCAGAGTGTGCATGGAGTTGTTTTCCGATTTTATTCAAGAAATCTTGAAAAACGTAAACCRGAAGTAGTTTAGCTATCAACTTCCGATTTGACGAATAGTACGGAACTTGTCTTTTCTATAGCTAATTTTAAAAATATTTGTTATTACTCTCTGAAAACTAATCAGGTAAGGTCAAACTAAGGTCTTTATAAGAAAAATGCGTGTTTAGCGACGTTTAAAATTATTTAAAAAAACTTTTGCCACTCAATGAATGTAAAATCGTGATTAATGGCCCAAAAATGCTAATAATTCCACATTTCCTGAAAATTTCYTCGTTTTTTCATATGTGTGCATTAGTTTAGCGTATAATAAACACATCAAAGCAGTTTTTACCGAAAATTTGTGTGTGAAACGTGAAAAACGTCAAGAAAATGAAGAATAACGAAAATATTGTGAAATAGAAAGTATGTACTTTAGGCCAGGTCGCCAAGCTGTTTGGACACNATTTGCGCATCAACTGAATTTCAATAGATCTTTGATTTGTTGAGTATTTTCCTAAAATGCCATTGTACCTTTCAAAACTGAAGCACCAGAAAGAAAAGACAGGACCATAATCAATGATACACTCTTTCAGATGGCAATGCAAATGCATATTGGGTGTAACAACGTCTACGCCWTACAAGGTTTCAATTGTTTTGCAGAACTTTAATAAAAGTCTATCTGCTTCTAATACTTCATTTAAACGAATCACGCGAGAAGAGAGCAGACGTGATGCCTGGACAAATATTCGCCAGCACTCCAAGTGTTTTTTCGGCAAAATTCCTTGTAACGCACTTATGCTAAAAAGGTTTGTCCAGCTTCTCCATTGATCTGCTGTGAAGCCTCCAAAACTTGACGCTATATTTGAAGGAATGCGACCAATGTCACTTGCTACTTCTGCACTGTCTACCCTCTTCTGGATTTCACGGAGTTTGTCTTCCGTTAATATTCCTTTTTCAATCCAAATTTCAATCATTTTTTTTGCAGTCCCAAGATACAAATTATGCATGGGATCTATGATGCAAAATCTAACTGCAGAGAAGTAAGACAAATTATTTAATACAGAACATCGCGTCCCCAATTCACTTTAAAGGTTTGATAGTTTTTCTTGAGTACAGCAGGTTTTCAATTTTTCACACGCATCCCGATGGATTTTGTCGTTTCTCTCTCCCCAGTTTTCCCTATCGAAACCGGAATAGTCTCTCTTTCCAAAATCCCCACCAAATACTTCAAAGCACTTTGAACAGCCACGCTTTGCTGAGTGGGACAAAAACCCACAAACTTTTCTTGCGGCAGGCAGATCACATGCCACRCAAAGCAACGCTGCTTTGAAAGTATGTATTGCTCCATTTAAGAAAGACTTTGACTGAAATCCTAAGTCCCATAATTCTTCTAATTCTTTAACTAATGGGGCAAGAAAAGGATTTATAGATGTACCTCTATTGATAGAAGGTATGATACCCACGAGTATTACGTTCTTGAGCTTGAAGCGCTCTGATCTTGGGAGATTCATGACTGTTAAATATATCACCCCAACAGAATTCGTTCCATGTTTGAAAGGCTGGAAAAAATCAAAGTTTAGCATCAACCCATAGTTGCCAAATTGATTTAGGAAGTTTTTGAAATCCTTCCAGACTTTACCATCTGTGACGTCAGCAAAAACGTCTTCAGGCAGCTTGCGATTTTTCCATTTTYCACAGTCCATTTGAAAAGCACTTGATGACACGCATTTTCGTAGGGAATCGATTACACTTTTATAGCAGTATACTTTACGAGGATAAAAAGACTTCTTTTCCCCTTTCAGCATAACTTCTTTCATTATGTTTTCTCCACATGGACGTCTTCTTGCCGCATGAGGATGACTAGGGAATTTTACATAAGTACACTTAAGGCTTCGTTTCCTTCCTCCAATATCGGTTATTACAGCTTCCTTTAACGTGTACAGTGAATTGCATTTGGGGCATACAGCAAACTTTATGAATTCGTCTCCATCTATCTTAAGAATTTTCCACAATGTATGYATTGAAGAAGGAAATACGGCAGCCAAATTAGCGACAAATGCGCAGTGTTTCCCGAGAATCTTGAAAAGGGCACTTAAAAATTCTAGTAGTAATCTGATAGCGTTACCGGTATGGCAGATGTTGCTTGCCATACACTTATAAAAAGGCAAATCCATTTCAATAGCCCATGTTCAGCGCATTTTTGTTTTGTATATTGATCTGCTTCTTTCTGATCAGTGTCATTTCTGACTTCTTCTATTTCTTCATCCCATTGTTCGTTTTCGTCATCTAACTCTTCATCGCTCATATGACCGGCTTCGATGGGCAATTCTGCAACGTGACAGCTCGTTCCCGCGCTATTTTGGTTGGTTTGTTCTCCCTTCGAATTATGCGACTCCTCTTGGTGACCATCGACGTCCAGTATTGGGTCATCCGACGTACAAATCAGGCTTTCGTCAGTTTCATCATCGTCATAATCATATAAGTGATGGTCAAATGCAGCGGTGTTTTCAACATTACCTATCTTTGTTGAGCAAAGCCATTTGTCCCCTCCAAAGTAATTTTCTTTTTTATGTTCGATAAAATATCGTGAGGAATATGACTGATCACATCCAGGACAAACAGTTCTGGTTCTTTTACGAGGTCTTTCCATGGCAAGTTGCAGAAAATGAACGAATTTTGACTTGAAATATTGCTTAATAAAGCGTTCCAGGAAAGCGTTACAACAAAAATGTTACTAAGAANTGTAAGTGTGTGTAAGTGTGTGTAAGTGTGTGTAAGTGTGTGTAAGTGTATGTGGTGTGTGTGTGTGTGTGTGAGAGAGAGTTTGTCTGTTTTCGTTTTTTCCTACACATTCTTCTCCGATGCGGATATCTCATACCCTTTATTGCACCGTCCCTGGACAGTAGTTTATTTAACGTTAAGGATGTAATCCCCAATGATATGCGCTCGCGTATTATTTATAAATTTACATGTGCAAAAACACGCATCAAAGAACATCTCTCCTGTTGCTCTCTCAAAAGACGAATCACTATGGACGGTAGGTGCGCGTTCGGAACTAGCGGGCGGCATTGTTTGAATATTGCGTCAAAGTTCACTCTCTCTTGATGGTTTGAATCACGTGCCTCGTAAACCAAGTGTTCTAAAGACGCTATTAGAGCGATGGGGTCGATAAGAGGGGCAGGGCGGCTTGCCAGTTGTCGCACGGTATTGAGCGCCCTCGTAATCCCATCAACTGCTACTGTGGACTGCAGGGCTTCAACTGTTGTTTTCAACGCATTTAGTTTTTAAATTTGAAAAAAGAAAAAAAAATCACTTTCACGATTGGCAGCACAACATCCCTGATATTTATTCACGACACAATGAAAACAAAAAACAATTATAATTGCTTTACTCAATATAACAAATAATAAGGCGTATTGAATTGTATAAATGGCATGAAAGAAAGACAAAACATTCTGAAAGCGCATAAATTTACATTTATATTTCCTTTCGTATTTTATGAAAAACTAACTGGAAAACACTTCATGCTTATTGCAGTGGATTTAACTGCCCATAGCAGCCTTCGGATTTGTTTATAACACTCCAAATCCAAAATAATTCATTATACAAAAAGTAAATTCTTCAGAAGGTTTTGAATATATTTGCATGCATGCAACAGGTATTGTTAGGATATTAGCACATGTGTTGGCACTAAGTTTCCTATTTGAAGCTGCATTTGGTGAGAACTTAATTGTGGGCCTTGGACAGAACCCAATGGCAGGGATATCATCAGCACCAGTGACAATCTATAACACATGATTCAGATTGACAGTTATCTCTTTGTCTTTAACAGTGGTTTTAACATTTCCCTACTCAACAACTTCAAGGTACTGAGTAAAATTAAAAGCAATCTTTTGCTCGACAGCATACTTTTGTTTTACAGACTTTAGGACTGAACTCTGGAGCTAAACATTTCATCCACAAACTTAGCAGTCAGGCCTTCGACATACTAGTTGGCTTCAGTAATGGATGACAAGAGAACATGGTTGAGTGCAACTGACTAATACAAATCATCTTTATCCTCGAGGTAAACTAAGGACTTGCAATACCGTGCAGCAAATCTGTAATCACTGTTAAAGGTAGCTTGGTTCTTAAATTCTTTTTCATCTGTAATGTGTGTGTGTGTGCGTGTGTGTGAGTTTTTGTACAAAATTCTACACTTCACTGTTTGGTATATAATCTACACTTGGAGTTAGGCTAGTTATGTCCCATGTTATAATGTATTCCACAGCATACATTGTGAAGTATTTTGGCCAAGGCAACCCTTGCAACAAGCCTGCCGCTGTCATTTTCCCATAAAAATAAAATTCCTTTGCATTTAGGGCGGAGATGTTATGCTGTTATGTTCCTTCGTGCAATAACCTTGATTGGGCAGCAGAGTTTAAGAGATCTGCCATTCTATCCCTCGTTCTTCGCATTGTTCCTTCAACTGAACTACATCCTATCCTTCTATGATCATGTGCAGTTCTCGTTCCGCCCTAATCATCTGGAATCCGTTGTCGGGTAAATTAAGCTTTGTGTATTAACGATGCACTGGCATCTGTGGCGAGCTCGCATTGGACTGCCCTTGTTTTCATGCAGTTAATAGTACTCCGTTATGTTTGGCTGTCTTATTCCTGCCGACCTTTATTGTTATGGAACCAAAAAAGTCCCAAGCTGTGTAAAGAAAGGGTGGAGTGAACGGTTGGTGTCTGCACTATGGAAGATCTGCCATTAATTGTTTTCTTGCTTCCATATTTCTACAAAGCAAAAGAGTCAAAAGCCAATGCTGTGACCTTTGACGATCCAGTATTTCTTTCGAACTTTTGCTGCTGTGGTGGCAATTCCGGGATGGCCAAACTGATGCCTATCCCGTGTATCCAGCTCTTATAACATAGTAGTGTGATATGTTGTTTCTCATATGACGTGAGTGGTGGATCAACTCGTCTGCCGACTCTATAGTTTCCCAAATTGGGAAAATGCTACAAAAATCAATCTTTGGTTCAAGAAATCCCATGGAAATCCCCTAATACTAAAATATGAGCAAATTCGATTTTTCGACTGTTGCCGGCATATRTTCGATTTTTGCTGACATCCTCTCTTAAAGCCTAATTAAATAAAAGCTGTAAAAACTATAATATCTGAACAGTCGATTACAAAAGTCTATTATGTATAGGAAATCGCACAAATCTCGAATAAAATTCGGAATTCATAACTTGGAAAGTTTTTAAAGTTGGACGAGCCTTTAGACCAGTTCGATTAKAGAACTTTCAAAACATCGCGAGTATTTATAATCTATTTAAGTTAGCTTAAACCCTTTGGAAATTCCGAATCGTATGAGAAAATTGTGCGATTTTTWGTTTATAATACACTCAACAAAATTGAGCAAATTAATTGGGACTCTACATAGTCCAATTTGAGACTAATTGTATTCCTCTGGTCCAATCACAATCAAGTAATTTAGTTGAGTTAAGTATAAGCAGTATAAATACTGAAAACTATCTTATAATTGTGTTATGGTCAACTGAAGTGGCTTTCATTTTGTATGTGCAATTTAACTCAACGCGTACAGCCGAATTGGGTAAATGCTGTAAAATCTAAAAGTCTCTASCTAAGAGATGTTTCAGCCTGACAATAGGATTTTTTTTACTATTTTTTTACCCTATTTACTAGATGCCATTCCTTGATACCTTAATCATGTTAAYAGCGCACTTTCGATATCTGGTAGAGTGATCACGCACAAAGCAAATATTCAAGACGATGCTCCGGGAAAACAATGRGTTATCCAAATATATTCTTTTGTTTTCCCGGAGCGTCATCTTGAATATTTGCTTTGAGCGTGATCACTAAACCAGAATATCGAAAGTGCGCTAATATATCTGTTTTCGAGTAAAACCTTGACATGGTTTACATAGAGAAATAGTGCTCAAGACTGGAAGGGAATGATAAATAACTGAAACGGCCATGAACCAACATAACACCCAAAGTAAAAAAATGAATAGTTCTTTCATGARTTTTAATCTGACTATTATACTATGCATTACTAAACAAACATGCATGCACCCACAAATCAATCACTGTAAGACAACCACTTCACTGGCAGTTGCTCTCAGAAAATGGTTTGATAGTCTTTACTTGTGAGGACTCCTGCAACCTCCTTTTGTAATGTAATTTCAGATGGTGTTKACAGATCACTAAGTTTTGCATTTATGCAAGCCCATTTCAAGCAGAAGTGATACTTCCTGTTAACTGTAAACTCTTTASCCTTGTCATTCTTGTGCGGTGGGGTCCACTGTCCAGTAACCTGTACCGAGATTTCATCCCGTTCGAATGTTCTTGGGCACTTTGGATTGGAACAACTTTGCGGTWTTCCTCTAGAATGTACTTGGCCGATACTCCATGACTGTTCTTTGCACTTTGTAGACGATGTAGACGTAGATTCAGACACAGATGCAGATGCAGTAGCATCAACTGAGCAATTTCTAAAGATGTCCTCTAGCTCAGATTTTAGAAGTGCACGCTGATGAAGCACATCACTACTTTCTGGCACTTTATATACGTAAARCATTACGCATACAACATGGCCACAGATATCTCGAGGTGCAATACTTACAATCATCACAGTTAGGTATATCGGTTATTGTCACATTGTAAGTGTTACCTGTGGTGTGCAAGATACGTACCTCTTGACATTGATCATCAAGTATTTTAATATCTGAGACAGAGAATGAACTTGCAAGATGCAAGATTTCGCAATTTGTAGGAAACATTGAAATTTATTGCTCCTAGAATTCCTTCGTGGAGCTGCCCGCTTCTCTTGGTTGGATTTATCCTGCCTTCGTGTAACTTCCCCTTTCTTTGACGTTGATGGTTTATCTGAAATAGAAGTAACAGATGCACTTATTCTTGAACTGCTTTTGGTGTAAGGATCATGACGGTGGGATGACTTTTCATCAACATAGCGTTCTTGTTTACGTGGTTCGAGTTCTTCGCCGTTTACTACATAATCATCAAGCTCTTTACAGAAAGATGTTCATCTCATGATGTCTTCTTCTTTGTAGGTSTTGTGTAGATGGCCCATGTCCTCCTCTGTATGAACCACTTCGATATCCCTCAAGTCTTCTCTTGATTTTGATGCTTTCTGCAACATCCTCCCTACATGCTTGGATGAGAGTTAGGTTTTCAGCTCCAATATGATGCCACCRTGAATGATGAACTTCTGCCATATTTGTTTTTGGTACATTGAAGCCTGGTTTAAATGCACGGAAAACATGAGATCTACGGTTGCTCCACCATTCCCACCAGTTTTTTAAGAACGGGTGTCTRTCAATGAAATTTTCTAGTTTGACTTTTACTTTTTCATACATGTTTATTGTCGATGCCTTCAAAACTTAATTGCATAGAAAGCCATACTCCTCTTGAACATCTTCTCCCGTCAATTTTTTTGCATTACGGTTGACTGTAAAGCCCCAATGGATCTCGCAACTAACRGCTCTGTTGACTTCATCTGCTCCAAGTGTTTTTTCTAAAGAGGACCAAAATCCTCCACTTTCATCGAAAACGTAGAKATGCGGTTTGAATAAGTATTGTCGCCAACGTATTGCCGTGCATCATTGAGGAAGGTCCAAAACATGCTGATGCTTGACTTACTCTCAGTTGGGCACTCCATGGTGGCAATTTTGGTCATTTCCCTTATATTTGGATCACACATTACAAGGGATATTGTTATATATCCGGTTACACGATTGTGCTGACCATCAACATGACATGGTTCTWCTTTCAGATGACCATCTCCTTCTCTATCCATCTGCAAGGCCAATGAAARTTGTTCTTTACTGGTTTTAAAAACTATTTTCTTTTCACAATCTACTTTGTAGATCAGGAATGGATCATCGAGTACTTTATCAACCTTAGACTTGTACTGCATTACTGCATCATAACTATGGCCAACTGGTTCAACCTGTTTTGCTGCTGCATCTTTTATTCTGTAAAGTACTTTTTTATCTATCAAGCTGTCTGCAAGTTATTCTATATCTTCGAGAGATGCTCCTTTTCTACAGCTTTAATGATGTTGTCGTTGAACATCCTTCCTGGCTTTAAACTTTTCAGCTTATACTCTGTTTCATCAAACATTGTTTTCATKATGTGACGCTTAACAGGAACACAAGTATGGAAACCGTAATGGAATACAGTAACCTTAACTTCTCCTTCAGGAAACTCCCAGATCTTCTTGGTTTTACATGGAATATACTCAGCCACTGCTCCACAAGTGCTACATTTCATTTCATTTCCTCTTTTTATCAAACTGAACTCTATTCACCTCATTAAACTGGCGCTTGTATCCACAGTCTTCATTTACACAACGATAGGACCCTCAAAAAGCGTTTTCCAGAAAAACCATAACGTCTTGATGTTGTGTAATGCGACCATTGCCTTACATCTTGGGTAGAAGCCATTTTCTTATCTTTGTCATACTGCACCCTGTAGATTTTCATAGCGTCAATGTCATATGGCAGTTGGGCTACATCTTCTATGGGGATATTGCTCCAAAGTTCTGGTGTAAGTTTGAAGGATTCGTCCCTATGAAGTTGCAAACAAAAACATACACTGAATATCAGCAAATTTAATTATATTCACTTCCCAATGAATATACTTGACGTTATACAAAACATTGATTAACAGAGACTTGTTAGCAAGGGAGACAGGGTGGATGCATTGCAAATGATGTAACCCCCTAGCCATGGAAGGAARAATTCTCTGACCCTCCCCTTGAGTTTGCATAACCTAAAATCCCATGAAATAAAATAAAGTGAAATGATCCTCTCCTCTGCTAATCCCTGACAASTCCCTCACTACTGGGGAAGCACGGGTGACATTGTGGTGTAAGCTCAGTACAGTTTTAGCACTACCTAAACTTGGAAAAATAACACTGCTGTTCAATAACAACTTAAAAAATGATATCTATTAGCTTACTTTTGTGTGTTATCAAGTGAGACGTGTGTATCATTTTCTTTTTGGAATAATTTCCGTGTACTCGCTGATGGTTTCTTGATGCATTTATTTGTTCCATCTTTGGAGTATTTTCAGTACTTGTCACAACCTTGAATTTGAATTTATTGAAAATCTCAATTTTTAATAAAAGCTACTTTAATCTTTAATGAAAAAAAAAAAAGAAAAAAAGAAAGTTCCCTTGT
This sequence comes from Actinia tenebrosa, assembly GCF_009602425.1. The sequence continues at coordinate 26,904 of NW_022258214.1, forward strand.
GAAACATAGGGTGCGAAAAAATTAATTGTAGAGTTCTTTTCATGTATATGGGTTGCAAACCAAGGGTATTACAAGTAACTTTATGGTCATGTCATGACGCCATATATTCAACAGGRCATCTCCAAATTGTACAAAATCATTGACCAACTGGTTAGAATGATTGTACCATGAATGTAAAAAACTAAAAACTACACTAATTCATATTATACTTACTATAACTTCTTTATCATCTGTTTGCCTAATAAAAWTCATATAAAGTTAGGGGAAACCAGTTTGTAGTTTATGAAATGCCAACAAGCTAAAAACTGATCAAATATCACTACATACCCAAAAACCGAGAAAGAAATCTTACCTTCGAAATCCATGCTGAGGAAACGGAAAATAATAATCCGGTGGGGACTGGACACTAATAACTGGTGTCTGTGGGGGGAGGGAACGGTTYGATTTGGATAGTGTTTGGGTTTCATGTGTTGACAACCAAAAATGGCGAACTAAGGTTCCAGCGATCGAGTCAGTCTGTTCATAATGACATAAAGTTTAATATCTAAGTGGCGAAATGTTCCTGAGAAATTCTTTGATTGAAGAGTCTTCAGTAAACCTTCTTCAAGCCAGTGAGAATTGCGGAATTTTGTAAAAAATGGCTAAATATAAGATAATAATAATTGATTCCAAATACCAAGTTTCACAATTAATTCATTTTGTCAAACATTTTAACATATACACATATAAAGTGTTATATAATCATCTGGTAACTACTGACTTTATTACTCATATAATATATGAATACCATGGTCCGTAAAAAATATAAATTAAAAAATGATAAATAATGAAWTAGAAATAAATGCAGTGAAATACATGTGAAATTCGGGCTGATGTAGATTGGGTTTATGATTAAATTTGGAAATCCCATTCAGGGAAGTTGCTTTGCTCTTTTGTTTAGGGATTTTTTATAGGCCTTATGAAGAGCTTTTTTAGATCTAGTAAATCTTCCCCCTTCGCAACTAAGTCTCTTGACCTTGTAGCAAGTGACTTTCATTCCTCCATTTTCATCACTTTCTCCGTCGCTATCTTCACTCGACATTGCATCCTCTCGTAGAACTTCAGTCACCCTTCCAAAATTTGCTGGTGCCATCTAACCATTTCCAAAGCCATAATTCTTCTAGTTCTTCTAGCTTCTTTAATAAAGCATATTTTACTTTATTAGTTAAATCAGAAAAAAAATTTGTAAGTGAAAATTTTTGTCTTTTTGTGCGTGTGCTTGAGGTGACTTGTAATGTCTCTTTAGATTTTGATCACATCCCGTGGAATTTTTTAAATTGTATTGTTGCTGTATAGTCACATTCTAAAGAATATATTACATATATTGTAATATATTGTAACCTACATATTTTCTTCTGCCATTTTTTTCTGCATGCCTCTTTGTGARCCTCATACTTCCGCTCTACGATCTCTTTATTTTTCTCGTATAGGGAGAGGAAATATCGTCGTAATACCGCTGTAGGAGTACAAACAAATAAAATTATAACATTTTATTATTATTTTATTATCTTAACAAATAAGCATGATGAATTGATTTTTTTTCTTGAACATTTTAGGTTCTGCCAGGGTTGTCGGAGATAAAATCTTGAAGATATCGGGCATTCAGTACATACTGAGTAAATGGTTCGGCGGTTCTATATTTCAGTAATTTAAAGCAGTTGGTGTAGAAATGGAGAAAAAGGGGGGTATATAATGGTATCTTTGCAACTCCGACCCCGGGTTTCTGGGAATAGCATTTTGGAATGTTTCTCTTACTTTCCATTTGTTCTTTATACCAAAGGCTTTTCTCTTGTCCGCCATACTGGTGGTAAACCTCAATCACAACTCGGCCAACTATGKTAATATTGTTATCAGAGTCAACGCTACAAAGAGRCGAATCATTGCGATTATTACCACCGGAAATCCCAAGCTCGAATATATGGGGTCGATCATATTTTATGTAGAAGAATAAGACTAACTATAGTCTCCCTCGCAGCCGTTCTTAGTGTCGCTCGTCACTAAGGAAGATTGTGTGACTACCGACAATAAGTACGGCTGCGAGGGAGACTATGCTAACTATAGCTTAATTATTATATTATAAAATAAGACTATGAAAAACCCCTCGGTTCCCCTGATATTGATCAAGGGCATAAACCCAACTTACTAACRAAGCTCGACCAGATCAACAAAGCTAGTAAATTATTTTCCAAATCATATTTGATCTAAAAAAATCCCCATTGCGTGATTTCATACCGTRCGGGGGCCTKGCACTACCGGATTTTTCCGGACTTTTAAAAATTCCATTTTCAAGATGGCGGACGACAAGAACAAAAGATGTTGGCATTGGTCTTGTGCCGGTAAATTCTGCAAAAACACTTGGAAAACGCCAGATGTTGAGTATTATATACTCTAACTAAATTACCTTTAGCGAGCAAGAAGCTTCAACATGCCTATTTAGCTGTACTGGGAAGACGAATAGACGAACTAAATTGCAAAAAACAAGTAATTTGCTCAAGGCATACGGAAAAAGGCGAGATTTGGAGGRCTTACCAACTATTAAATTCMCAAAAAAACGGAGACAAGCAAYTTTCAGACTTGAAGAAAGAGCACAGGCATTGTGCTGCTGTTCTAATTGCTGGCGAACAAAAGGCAAAAATTTAAAGTACTACCGATTTAAAGAGAAAAGCCAAGGAACTGATTTTAATCGTGATTTCATTTGTTCCGCTCACTGGAGGAAAGGAGAATGTCAGAGTTTAGATGACCTCCCGGATTTAGCTTGTGAACCTACATTTATCGACAAAAAAGTGACCAAAAAAACCAYCCCAGTCAGGAAAATTGAGTCTGCAAAGCGATCACTCACCGAGCAGCAGTCAGAAGGCAGCAAGAAGAAAAGAAGGAGGGTTCTCTCTTATAACAGTTGTATTGAATCTTCTAATGTTGACCTTTTGCAAAATGAAATTGATAATCTTAAGGAAAAGCTGAGAGGGAAAACAAATGAGGTAAATCAATTATGTGATTTGGTCAAAACCTTGGAAGTTCAAAATGAAACATATCAGTCGCAGCTGAAGCAATTTGCTCATAAGACTGAAAAATCAACATTTTCCTATAAATGCTTGAAAAAGAATCCAAAGCAGTTTTTCTATATGACTGGACTGTCTGTTGATTTTGATTGTCTGTTTGCCTGTGTTGAGCCTTACATATCTGCTATGATATACCCAGATTGTAAAACTCACCAGCAGAGGAAGTTAACAAAGAAAACCGAGCTGATGTGCTTTATGACAGTATGTAGACATACTTTGCACCTTGGTATTGTGGGGTTCATGACAAATACAAGTGATTTAACTCAATCAAGAATCTTTACAGCATGGGCTGTTTTCCTATCAACTCTGTTTGACCAACTAGACCTGAGTCCCTGCCCAGGAGAGGTGATTTCTTTCTTACCAATAGATTTCTATGCTTCAGGGTTCAAGGACACAGTGCTGTTAGGTGATTGCACAGAAAATTGGATAGCTTCACCAGAAAACTATGACATCAGCAGTACAACCTTCGGTTCATATAAAAATCATGATACTGGCAAAACARGAATTTGGATTACACCTTATGGCAGTCTATTAATGTGCACTGATATATATCTAGGGGCAATTACAGATAATGACTTAACTGAAGACTGTGGCGTACTTGATAAGGTGAAAGATAAAGGGGCTGCAGTTCTGACAGATAAGGGGTTTGGAATCGAAGACCTGTGTCATGCCAAAGGGTTGTCCCACAATCGCCCTCCAATGAAGTTTTCTGTGAAAAAAAGAACTTTGATGTGGCCACCCTACGCATATATAATGAAAACTACATAGGACGCTTGCGAGACTGGTCCATTTTGAATGCTTGCTAGCCCAAGAACCGATGTGACATTTTAGGTTGTGTATATAAGGTGTTGGCCAATATTGTAAACTTTTTATTTGATCCTATTTGTCCTAATGAGGGAGCTGAATCAAAGTCTAATGATAAAACAACAGATGCTACAAGACCACTTACATTCTCTTTATAGGTAGGTACTCAAGATTTCCATCACAATGAAACTTTATTATAGAGAGCTTGCACCTTAATTCCAGTCTATTAACATATATATGTGCAAATGCAATCCCAAGTGTTAATTAAAAATAAGTCTATGCTTCAGAGCAAAAAAAAAAAAAAAAAAAAAAAAATAATAATAATAAAATTAGAATAACTTTGCAAAGTCCTTTTAATTTGATTTATATACATATTTGAGTTTTTTTTATTTTCAACAACAACAGCAACAATAGCGAAAATTATAATAAATACTTTGCACAGTTATTACTTTAAAAAAGCAATTATATACATTCATCATATGGGCAGCAYACTAGCTTCCTGTTTGAAAACTAACTGGCTAAATTAATTTTGCTTCAGAATTAACCCATGATCTAAAATAGCGAGTATTTTCAAAATTAGGGTGTGAACCTTCAAGCTTCTCTCCAAGTTTTGCAAGGCTTGGATGTTCAAAATGTACCCAGTAGACTGACATGGGCGTGTTTTCATACATGTGTACCAATAAATCRAACATAATTTCACTCAAAAACATGGTTTTTTGTAATAGGAAAATAAGCAGCAACTTTGTTTTCTAGAACATAGGACATCAAGTAAACTAGTGCTGTTGGTGTGCATAGTTTGTTTTGTGAACATAGTTTGGTTTTTGCAATAGGCTAGGTGGTTGAGGATGCAATTTACATGTGCAGTGAAACCCCTCTATACCGGACCCTCAGTATACCGGAATTCTCTATAAACCGGACAAACGTTTTGGTCCGGAAATTTTTCCCATATATCTTTTGTAAAATAAACCTCAGTAAACCGAAACCTCTCTATTCCGGATACCGGACGATAATTTCGGTGCCAAACGCTATTTGACAATAGAATTCAACCCTGCCAGTCCAGAAGAATGTACCTTTGTTTCGGAACTACCATCACTAGCGTATTTGCGGCTATATAAATTCTACAGTCTACAGGGACAACTTCTAAACTCACAAGATCATCGAAAATATTTTTTAAATAGTAAATCTTGTTCACAAATAGACACATAAAGACTAATTAATTGTTTTCAATACATAAATGCTCAAACAGAATGCATAACGAAGGTTTAATAGTGTTGAAAAATACTAAAGATCGAATGGTTCGCGAAGTTGCGGCCGCCATGTTTTTTCATGTCACATGGCTTTGGGGTCATTCCCAGTCCATACTGTACCTTGATCAATGTCTGTTATGAAGCTATGGGATTTAGACTCGGCACTTTTTGGTCTTCACACAGCTTCTGTGCTATCTTCAAACCTTGGTTTCAATACATGTTCATTATACTCAAAGCCAGCTTCTCTTTTTTCAAATTCAGTTTTGTATTCAATTTTGTATAAAAATGACTTTCCACTGGCTTCAATGTCTCAATTTTAGTATTTACATTCTCTTCCATTTCCAGCACATCTCTTCTATACCAATCACTGTAGTCACTGTCAAGTACTAAGAACCTTCTTCTTTGCTCTGACCTTCTTCATATCTCTACTGGCTCCACGAAGATTCCTCATGTACTTTAACTTAATTTGTGCTGCAGCTCTTCCAATATTTGAACTCCCCTTTTTATGCCATCTTTGAAGCTTTTCAGTACATGACTTATGAAGATAGAGTTTCTTGTGATCACTGTAATAATTAAGTTGAATTAAGAGGGCTATCACATGGCAACACAATCAACTTTTGCCACCTGCACATCCACAGCATGCTTGTAGAGGTGTATTTTTGCAAAACAAGTTAGTAGCAGGTCTGCTCACACTTCCTGTATATGATTTAAGAATATTAGCTTTTACATAAATGACGCTAGAATGTTCATTTGAGTGACAAGCTTTTACAGACATGATTCTTCTTGAGAAAAATAGTCGGTTAGCCTTTCTATACTGTCCTTTCCCTCCACCACACTTGGCCTTCTGATATTCCTCAATCGTATTCTCGGTAACGATTGGTACGGTTTCTTCTGCATCCTTGCTTATAACTTTCCAGTTTGCTGCTGGATGTGGAATAGAAAGAGGATCTAGTGCCGTAGAAAATTATAATCTTCTTGGATTCGAACGTTTTTGTCGAACAACACCTTGAACTTGTCAAGTGGCTCTAAACTTTGCACGAGTTCTTTCTTCTCTCCAGAAACTTTCAACTTCAGAGAGTTACAGAAATATTGAAGTTTTTCTTTGCTCAGTTTAGGTAGATTTTCCGAGTAAATATCGGCAAAAATAATGTCAAAACAGTCGTGTTTTTCTTCATTGGTGCTTTTATCGTCCGCCATCTTGAAAATTAAATTTCTAAAAGTCCGGAAAAATCCGGTAGTGCCAGGCCCCCGCGCGGCATGAAATCAAGCAATACAATCCCTCTAATAAAGCTCAAGTATAGAGCTTGGGCTGCCTGTGTTATTGAAAGAGAAGTAAGGCTGTTATGAAGTTTAAAATTTTGATTACCTTTCGTCTATTATTACAAAACTAGGATATAAAATTTTATAAACTTGAAGTAAGAGCTCTGCATCATCTGAATCTAAAAAACTTTGTTTGAAATTTGATGGACAAAAGACT
>NW_022258215.1:6922-24571 GCF_009602425.1 Actinia tenebrosa
TTAGATCAGCCCAGAGGTTGTTTCAGGGTTCGATCTGTGAGTTAGCCATGCCCTGACTTAGATTTTTTGTATTTTTCCTTTTTGTTCCTTTTTTCCCCTAATTTCCCTGCAGAAAGGGGCGAAGTTTAGTTTCAAAAAACTGACATATTTATTTTCAGTGCGTGAGGCTCTTACAAAGCACTTGAGAAAGAATGTGAGTTAAAGTCATATAGATATTATTACCTACTGAAAAATAATAGCCAACTATTGTGGAAACCTTGGTAACACCTTACGAACATAAATAAACTGTCATTTTGTGATCTTTATATTTGTGCAGGTCATGGCTTGCTGTAATTTTATATCTACGCATATTTATTTATTCATTATTTTATTTTAGTTATTTCGCATTTTCTTTCTTTCTTTCTTTCGGCTTTCTTTCTTTCTTTCTCCTTTCTCGTTCTCTTTTAGTCTTTCTTCTTTTTCTTTCCTTACTCCATCCTTCATTTAAGCCTTTCTTTCTTTCTTTCCTTTTTTCTTATATGTTTTCTTTTCACTCCTTTCTATTTTTCTTTCCTTCCTTTGTCACTTTCTTCATTTTTTTTGTTAGTTTTTGGATTGCCTCTCAGCTATATGGTTTCACCTCTATTCTTATCTTCAATTTCATTTTTCCCCCATCTCTTTTCCTTTTTATCGTTGTTAATCGTTTATATATTGCTTTAAGAAGCTTAACACTGTAGCGAAAAGTCGATGACTTTTTTATGGAAAGTTCATTGACTATTTGGTCTAGAACCACAAGTGCTCACTTTAAACTATCACAGCCCACGTAGAGAAAAAATTGCCAAAACAAAGAATAAATCTACTCTTGAAAAAGGCAAAAAAAAATCAAGCGTAGCAAAGCAGTGCGTAGTGCGCTCGTCTATCATCTCTAGGGTCATATGAGTAGACTTTGTTAGCTCTCTCACTTTTTTTTTTTTTTTCCCCGAGTTCTCTGGTTTTCCTCGCTGCTCAAAGCTGTGCCAAACCTAACGAGTTAAATTCCGTTTGAATCTATGAGTTAGGCATGCCCTGATTTTGATCAACACAGAGGTTGTTTCACGATATCGATAAATTTATATGTTTTGAACTAATTTTTGGCCGCAATAGTCAGTGCGTTTTCTATAATCCACAAAATCTCGACCTTCAATATTCAGTTTTCTAAACATTCAGACATTAATCAACACTTGTTTACTTGGTTTTGACACGCGAGAGATGCAAAGTAAATAATCATAATTATCTTTTGTGGCTATTAAACCAAATATCGATAAAAATTACAATTATCTTTGAATAGTTTTCCTTGATTCTTGCACCTTTTTGACTTGTTTTACACTTTTATATTGAAACTCTTGTTCATTAAGAAAAACTCTTTATAGATATTATGATAATTGATTTCTTTTTACTATTGTCAATTAAAATCAGTAGAAAGATAACTGCTCGTCTTGATGGTATTTGTTTATTATTTCATTTACGAATTCCACAAARTATTAATAAAAGAAGATTTTATAAATGATGACTATTATTCCGAGTTTTATATTTGAAATGTTTACGCGATAATATTAAACTGGTCTAATGTTTTCTTAATCTTTGCCCTTAGAGATAGCCGACCCGGGGAATCCAATCAATCTGCTTAGAGAAAGAAAACACAGAGACAAAAGCTGCTTGGAAATCTAGTGACAGTTCTTGATTGCCAAGGCAAGACTTATGCGAATAATCTCAAGGCTGCAACGAATTGTCCTCTTTACGAAGTATAACTGAAAGGAAAGAAAGCTCACTTCTGAAGTTGGTGAATTTCAAGTCAATGTCAATGCAAAGCCGGTGAACAACTTACCGAGAATTCAATCACAAAATCGATGAGATGGATTCAAAGTTTAAAGCTTAATTAGACTTTAAGTAAGTGCTACAGGGATTAAGTACATGAAATATTCATAGCCTTAAAAGACAGCTCGTGTTGTGTTTTACATCAGAAGCCCTCGGCATTGTTTGGTAAACAGCGACGCAATGCATTGATCCTTATCGCACGTCACTTTAGAAACCATCAACATGTAATACCCGAGTCAAAGATGGCATGAAAACAGCTTCAAGATTACTACAAGGTTAATGATCATGTTGGATTACAAAGCCATAAGATCAGTACAGCGGATGATAAGACCTATGTTTCTATGTCTGTACATCATAGTTGTATTTGGTAATGTCGTCAAGGGAGAGAATGTAACACTAGGAATCACCGTACCATTTTTTTCGCCCGGACAAATCTCAGCGATACCTTCAGGAGAGTACTACACTGCTGCTGCGTTCCTCGCTCAAACCAAAGTGAATGATGAACACCCGCTCTTTAGTGGAAAAAAGCTCCAAATCGATCTCGTTGAGACACCAAACTGTGCGGTCACACGGACGTTAGAGGGTTTCACTTCTCAGTGGAAATCTGGAGTTGATGGGTTCGTTGGGACGGGATGTTCATGTGAAACATCTGCCGAGTTGTCAGGAGTCTTTAACTTGCCTCTTGTGTCTCAAGTAAGTATATGAGATTATATTTGTTACTTTATACTCAATCTCAATTCCCATCGAGCTCGTTACGGGGTCTCACTATAGTTTCTTAGGAACTCAGGTGAACTTTCCGATCTCTGATCACACTAGAGCAACAGAAAGTTTTTAACTCTTGCCTCTTGTATCTCAAGTAAGAAGATGAACTACCTTTGATATTCGTTACTGTAGAGTTTAGTCTCCATTCCTATCGAGCTCGCTACGGGACCCTTGTAAATAACATACCACTTACTCGAGTATCTTAGGAACTCAGGTGAATTTCCCTAACCTGGTTGAAGCCACTAGCTCAAACTAGGCTATTGCTCCAGAAATGCTACTTTGTAGATTATAGCTTATTGTTAGTAAATAAGAAGTTTAGTGGCGAGTGCTATGAACGTCTGGTCCTGTTCCTGTGCCGGCGCCAGCATCAGATAATGAGTGCAATTAAGTATGTTTTAATTGATTGCAACTTTCTTGTACACTTGATTCGTTTAATGAAGGAAGACAGACGCTATAAATGGTATATTTAGCCACAAGAAGGTAATGATTCTTACTATGAATTATATGCTCATGAATGATTAAAAATACTGAAGTTTCGTGGTGAACGAAGTATTTTGTAGTTTAGTTTATGATTTATCATTAACACTACAATTATGATTGAGCCCTCTTAGCACACGAAGCTACACGATAACTCGTATCTTAAAGTTGCTTACGATCTTTGATCTCTAATCTATACTATGGCAAAGAACGAGGAAAGCGCTATAGAAAACGCAGTTGAACACTGAACACTTTCATTTCATTAAGTCGGCCCGCTAAAGTTGAATACAAACCAATTACATGCTTAGTGTTAATGTACTAAAGAACTCATCTATGAATAATTATAGTATTTATAGAGTTAGTTGAATAGAAAATAAATGTTTAAGATTCAATCAAGCACTTGAGTTGCTTTTGATAGAAAAATAAAATTTTAAAAAAAATTGCGTATCGAATGAAAAAAGGAAAGTAGCTTGTTCATGTTGCTAAAATTTAAAATTCTTGTACAAAATTGGAGAAGTGATTTTTCGATTTGGTTGCTACGCTTTACGAATGACTTTGAAGTATGTGGCTTTAAAATTCAAACTAGAAACTTAACCACAATAACAGCTCAAAAATGCTAACAAATTGATAACGTTAAAAATGGCGTCTTCTGAGATTTCATTTACCAAAAAAACTGATCTTATGAAATTCTAATTTATAGTTTTTTGTTTAAAAATTTGCCGGTGATGAATTCAAACGTCAACTAAAGAGTAGTTTTTGAAATGAATCTGCCATCGCTCATGTCCTAGTCTGTTGAAAGTGTTTCCTCAATACGACTTCTTCTGTCGTACTTTTGACTGTTCTCTTCTTTCTTGCCTTTCACTTTTGAGTTCACCCAATCAATTAATTACGATGTAACTAATAACTAGTGTTATTAATTATTATTAGGCATTATTAATCTATAGCTGCAGTGAAATCATAAATGTTTGCTTCAGTTCTCACTGCTCGAAAATAACCAAAGTTCTACGTGTTGTTCAATTCCATTTCCCGTGTGGTCGAGGGAATCATTGTTCAATACAATACGGTTGTTTTTTTTAACAGTTTACGTAGGAAGAACTCGTAGCTTGGAGATTAATCCTTATATTTACTGACAGGAAAGAACCATATCTCGGTAAAAATTATCGTACACTTATACAAATACCACTGAATATAAGCCGACCCTTCAAGGTCCTTCCAGTCTAAAGAAAAAAGTACCATAGTTTGTTAACATATTATAATCCAGTATAAAAAATAACCGCAGTTCATATTTTCAAACGGCTTTTTTTTTGTTATAGCTACATTCAGTGTTAATATCTTAGACTGAAATTTCTGGGGATCTCAACTTGAAACAGGCAACTTAAAAGGTTTTCTAATTAAATATCAATTTCCTTATCAGAATCAACAGCCAATCAAAACCCCTTTTTCTTTTCAACATGGAAACTTGCCTACAGAAGACCAGAGAAACATGTCGACAGCCATGACATGAAATTACTGTAATCCATTAATCACTAAGGATGATTTACGTCCTCGAAAGTTTATTCTTTTAGAAGAAGAAAAAGAGCAATATTGTGGTTTTCGCAAGTGAAGTGGACCAATATTTTGACAAAGACAAACTCTTAAAGATGTTTTGAAGTGTCGTACGGTAAAGGTGCCCACCTAATTTCCTTCAACATCGATCGTTATCTTCTAGGGAAAAAATAGAGTGTTTTTAATTTCACTTACAGTGTAATGATTTTTTTTAACAACAAAAGATAAAAATGCCCTTCCAGACAGAAATGTTTTTCAAAATGTTTTTTCAGATGTTTTGAAGTGTCGTGCGGTAAAGATGCCCATCTGTAATCTTTCAACATCGTTGATTTTCCAAAAAAAAAGTAGAGTTCAATTTAATTTTACTTAATAATTTTTTCAACAAAAAAAAGATAAAAACACTCTTTCAGACATAAAGGTTTTTCAAAACCAGTTTTTGTTATCTATGACAATAGAAATCCATCTTTTCAAACTTGCTGTCATGGGAATAGACCGGGTCTGTATTGAAATGGTTTAGAGTTGACTCGATTTGTTTGTTCCCTTGAGATGTTGTACTTTAGTAGAATCGTCGGTAATTCTAACTGTAAAAACATCAATATGTTTTTTAAAATTGATTTACACAATGTGGATGTCGTCTAGCAATTCAATATAAAGTGTTTTTTTTTTAAGCGAGGACATCAAATATGACAATATTTTGATGATAGTTAAACCTAGACCTTAAGAAGGATTACTGGGGTGCCGAGAACCCCCTTTGAAGAAATGGAGTAATAAATAAAAAACACCTGGCTTTAACCTGTTTTTAATCTCTTTGATTTATTGTATTTTTGCTCCACTCAAGGGTGAATTTAGCACTTTGGGATGTCCTACGCTTTATAATCTTACTTCACAATAAAACCATTCTCTATTGACTTTTGAAGATCATTTTTTGAGCGGGACGTATTTTGATAGACATCCTATCAAGTAGAGTGGGGCCAGTTCTGACAGAACTTCGTAAAGTCTGAATGAAACGATCAAAATATGTTTGACTTTATGGAAATATGAAACTCAGTAATAAAAATATGACTCATGACTCCTTACATTACTAAAACCATATTTTTATTCCTTCCTTCCTTTCTTTTCTTTTTATCATTTTTCTCTTTCTTCCTTCCTTCCTTCCTTCTTTTATATCATATTTTATTGCATATATTTTTGATTGTTGAAGTTTGTTTGTTGGTGTTTGTTGCTTGTTATTATTTGCATTATTATTACTGTTCGTTTTTATTTATTAACGTTTTGTTTGTTACATTTGCTTCAATTACTTYAGTTCCTACATTAATTGCCCTAAAAATATTCTGTTGTTGTTATAATGAATAAGCTATTGCCTTAATAAGAGACCTCTCTTTAAACTTAGATATGCAAAGATGCAACATTATCAGACAAATCCAAATATCCAACCTTCGTAAGAACAATCCCAGCAAACAACAAGCTAACAGGTCCTGTTTTAAAACTCTTGCAACATTACAACTGGACGAGGACTGGACTTGTAATGGAGGACAGTAAGGAATGGACGGAAAGAGGAGAGGAAATCAAGAAGGTGTTGAATGCTAGTGGAGTAACGGTGAAGATAACGAGAAATATTCCCTCTGCAGAGGAATATCAAACGAATAGCAGTGGAGAATATTTTGAGAAACTTATTAGAGATGTACAAGAAATCAGTAGAGGTAATGTGACAGACTTGGTCGAAGAAATAACCACCATCATCATTAGATTACGTCCTCATAAGTTATTGATATCATTAGAATAATGATTATTTATCACTATTGTTATCATCAACAACAACATCATCATCATTACAATGACATTAGCAACAGCATTATCATCTTCACCACCATTATCATATTCATAATCATCATCATCTCACCATCATCGCCGTCAACATCGCGTCATCATCTTTACTACTATTATCACCATCGTGATCATCATCATCATCATCCATATCRCCCGCTTTACCTTTACCATCACCATCATCACAATTATCACCATTATCACCATCGTCACCACCATCATCACCATCATCATCACCATCACCATCATCACTATGACCATGATAATTATCATGATATCATGATAATTATCAGCACAATAGTCATGGTCATCATCATCATAACCATCATCACCATCGTCATCATCATCATCATCATCATCATCGCCATCACTATCACCATCACCATCATCATCGCCATCACTATCACCATCACCATCATCACCATCACCATCACCATCACCATCACCATCACCATCATCAACATCATCATCATCATATAATACATGATCACTAAACCCTTATCTTTCTTTGTTCACAGTAATAATCCTGGCCATGGACTACAGACTAGCCCGTGAAGCATTATTCTATGCTGGTCAGCTCGATATAAACAAGGCTTCAGAATATTCCTTCATCATTTTTGCACTTGATGCTAAGACAGTCTGGGAAAACACAGCCTCGCCAAGCAAGTGGCTTGAATCAAAATACAGTGGAAGGACAGAGAACATTACTGACACGATGAAATATGCTTTTGAATCGTCACTGCTTGTTGCAATGAACCCGGCACGGACACCTACATATCAAGCATTTGTGAACAACTTGAAGAAAATGACAAACGATGCTCCTGTTAGCAGTAATGTTTATGAAGGCGCTGGCAGCTCAAATGAGGTGAATATCATCATCATCTTCTCTTCTCCTCCCTCATTATCATTATTATCATCCTCATCACCACCTTCCTCCTCCTCCTCCTCAACATCCTCCTCATCACCACCACCACCACCACCACCACCATCGTCATCTTCTTCTTGTTGTTTTTCTTCTCCTGACACTACATCATCATTATTTTCGTCCTTTTCATCTTCTTTTTCTTCGACAACATCAGGTATCATCATTATTTTCATCATCACCACCTTCTTATTCCTCAACGTCATCATCATCATCATTTTCGTTCTCTTCGTGACTTGGGCAATAAAAACTTTGACACGATGAAATTTCACTCCCTCATGTTCATCTCAATGCCTTGTTGAATGAGATTCTGGTTGTTTCAGCCTCCCATTTTAGGCGCCTATTTATACGACGCAGTGTTCCAATTGGCAGTGGCATTAAATAAAACTATTTCTTCATCTGGTCATCAGAAGAATGGAACCTTTGTCACTTCGTTGATGAGAGGACGTCGCTACCAAAGTAAGTACACGACCAGATTTCTCCAGTATTGTTGGGTTTTTTCAGCTGATAAAAGTCTTTGAATCTCATTATCTGCTCCAAACTTTGGTCAAACACTGACCACCATGTGCTGTCAGTCAGAAAGAAGGCTATTGAAATCTCGATTTCACTGATTGATGAACATTCTGCACGCGAGAAGGAAATGACGTCAAGTTAAACCCAGCAATAGCACTTAGTTTGCGATGTTGATAAACTGTGACTAAGCTAACATCCTTGCTTTTAAATCGTCCTTGCTTTGCGAGCCCGTGATTACAGCAAACATATGCATCGAAGCGAGACGAACGGTGAGCTTGCAATGATAGAGACGTGAATAAAAAAAGGTGTTAAAAAAAGGTCTCTATCATTGCAAGCTCACCGTTCGTCTCGCTTCGATGCAAAGGCCCGGCTACCTTTCAAGATGGCGCAGGGAACAGTGAAGGGGACTATTCCTTGGCAGAGCGTGAAAACCATATGCGCCTTAGTCTTGGGCAAACTTCAAGGGCATTCTCTGTAGAGTTACGTTTCTGCTATCATTTAAATCCATTTGATATAACTTTTTCTTACTCCAGGTATTCTTGGATACGAGCGATACATTGATCAAAAAGGCGACGCCAATTTTGACCTCATCCTTATGGAATTCGACTTTCACAACGGTATGACATGCATTCAAAACTGACCCTTACACAGGTCAATACTAAAGTAATTTAACAATCTTGTTTTTCTCATAAAAGGTAATTTCACTGATGTTGGAAAATTCGAGAACGACAATGCCGGAAATGACGTGCTGAAAATGACTGGTTCACCGAGATGGCCTGGTAACAAAGGTCCGCCTGAGGATATACCAAAATGTGGATTCTATGGTGAAATGTGTCGGAAAAGTAAGATGATGTTTGATGTATACTACAGGTTTTTTTTAATAGAAACAAAGTAAAGAATGGATAATACACACATATACTCACTTATACCTACCTACTCTCACACTTTACAGATGTACGAACGTATGTACGCACAAATGCACTCACTTTCGCCCACACACTCATTCGGGAACGCGCGCACGCGCGCTCACACCAAGCTAACCACTTGGCCGTCACGATTTGTCTCGCTCCCGCACTCACGCACCTATTCACCCAACCCACTTATTCGTTGGTTCATACTCGCTCGTACGCACTCGCTCAACCATCAACCAAGCAGTGAATCTTAAAGAGGAATGTTTAAATGTCTTTTTAGTGTTGTTAATTCGCCAGAAAGGAATCTTATGAACCAACCAAGACTTTTTCCGACCATCTTAACTGATGCACATAAAGATTAAAGTGGTCCAACTCTGAGTGAATTCAATGTATATTTTTTCAGGTAAAAACATTACGATAGGACTTCTCCTTCCCTACCTATCAGCCTATGGATATGGTGATTCCTATTCGGCTGGRAAGTACTCCGCTCCGGCCATAACGGTTGCTCTGGATCGAATCAACAAAGACCCTGATCTTCTACCCAACCATCACATTAACTTTGTCTGGCAGGACACGAAGTGCAACGAAGAAATGTCAATCAGTCAAATGACCGAGTTCGTGGAACAGAGAGTCGACGCATTTATTGGTTTTGCCTGTACCTGTAACACTCAGGCAAGAATAGCGGCTTCACTTAACAAGATGCTCATTTCACCCGTGAGTGTTTTTAAATTACCAAACTCAAAAAACTATTTCATTATCCAACGGAAAAGGTCACGTGACCCTATGATGATATCTCAAGATTTAACAAACGTTTGGCATTAAACAAACAAATTAAACTTCAATTTTATCAATAAAACGAAACAACCTCTAGGCTAATCTAAGTCAGGGCACGACTAACTCACAGATCGATCGAATCCTGAAACAGCCCGCTCTGGGCTGATCTAAGTCAGGGCACGTTAGCTATAGAGTTATCTTATCTTATCTTATCTTGCAGTACATCGGAATGCAGCTCAATTTGGAGGACATAGCAATACGTTTCCAATTATCAGAAGATTGAAATTGTTTTGTTTTGTCCTCCAAATTGAGCTACTTTGACGTCACATGCAAGGGGTTTATTCAACAGCTGACACAGTGTTCACGTGATCAGGCAAAAGAAATAATCACGTGATCTGTCATAACTTATGTAAATAAGCAACTTACCAAATCTAACGTCATCTTGTTCTTCAGTACTGCACCAGTAGTGATGTATCAGACAAGCAGCTTTACCCAACGTTTGTTCGCACCATCCCTGACGACGGTTCTCTAGGCCCCTCAGTGGTCGCCATTTTGGATTATTTCAATTGGAATGAAGTCGGCTTGATGAGCGAGGAGAAGCAAACGTGGAACACCCGAGCACAGTTCATTGAAAACTACCTGAAACAAAGCGGCAAGAAGGTTAACATTCACGAGTTGACTCCTACAGAATTATCATATGATCCTGTTAAGGATGAGTCGACGATCAAGAATTTACTTGAAAAAATGAAAACTCGATCCAGAAGTAAGTATGAGCTCAGTCTCTTCCAAGTCCATTTACTTACACAGGAAGCCCATTCTACCTGCAGGATTCCGGTTGTGGGATTCTGGATTCGAAAGGATTGTCTTAAGTCGTAAAATACGTAAAATACAGTAATCTATTCTTTTATTATAAACTCTTTTACTCAGGGGTAGCCTCATTCAGTATTCACTTTTACAGTTCTTTGCGCCATTTTGAAAGGTAGCCGTGCCTTTGCATCGAAGCGAGACGAACGGTGAGCTTGCAATGATAGAGACCTTTTATTAACACCTTGGACAATTATTCACATGTCTCTATCAACGGCTACCTTTGGAGATGACGCAGGGAACTGTGAAACGAATTACTGTAAAAAAAATATTCACAAATACCAACAGTGAATTAAAAAAATGCACAACTTCAAGCTACAATACGAACACCTTGGAATTCCACGGACCTTAACTGGAACACGTGAATATTCTACACAAAATCRAAGCTAACCCTGTATTTCCTTCCATGGGGAGGGCGCAGGACATGGTTTTTAATATCGTTTTTGCACTTATATTCCAGTTATAATCCTGGCCATGAAGTACAGCTTAGCACGAGAAGTCCTTTATTTCGCTGCTCAAACTGGAATGGTCTCGGGCGACTACGTGTTTATAGCATTCGAACTCTCGATGGACGAGCTAAGAAATAAAATCAAAGACCAAACAAAATGGTTCAACTCTCTACATGTAGAAACACAGATTAATTTCACAGTCAATTTCAAAGATATGTTCAAATCTGTTCTCGTATTGTCAGTGAACTTTCCTGGCTCCAAAGAATATGAAGAGTTTGATAAACAAGTGAAGATCAAAGCGCCTGAAGCTCCATTCTATAGTAACATGTATAAAGGCTTTACTTGTATTCCCAATCTTGGCTTGGTTGATAGGTCTAAGACACCAGTAAGTAAGCTGCGTTTAGGGTACGTTTATTTTTTTTAGGGGAGGGGGAGCGGTTGGATTTGCATGGTACCCCACAAGAAATCTGACCCCCTACCCCTCCCCCTTCTTTGTTGCATAAAAATTTCCATTGTTTTCCATTCTGTTTATGATAAAAGTGCTTTGTGACTCGGCATGGCTGCCATTTTGGATGACATAAAAATGGCCACCATATTGGATGATATAACAATCGTCATCGCCGCCATTTTGGATGACATAGCAAAACACACGGTAACCATGTTTGATGACATAACAAAACAAATGGCGGTCACGTTGAATTACATAGCTAAAGACACGTACACCATGTTGGATGGCGTAACAATAGACATCACCGTCATGCAGGATGACACCGCCAAAGACATGGCCGCCATGCTGGATGACAACACCAAATACATGGCCGCCATGCTGGATGACACAACGAAATACATGGCCGCCATGTTGGATGATATATCAATATTTTCTGTTATTTTTTTTCTTCTTCAAAGGTTCCAATCTTTAGTTCATATATATACGATGCTACAAGGATCTACGCATTGGGCGTCAACAGGACTATCAACAATGGTTCCGACTACGGAAATGGACGAGAAGTAGCTGAAAAATTACTCAACAGAAAATATCGCAGTAAGACTAACAATGAATCACTCATCTGTCATTTTTAACATAATATTTCTGACTGACTTCTTAATATTGCTGGAATTCACCTCTAGATTTTGGCAGAGTAGAGTTTACCTCGTTGGCCCTTTTTGTTATGTACATTGTCACGTGGTTAAGTTAGCGAGGTTACAAGTTATCACGTGGTCACAACTTTCCCGCCGTTTAGCAGAGGCGTGATTTCCTTTCAACATGGCTAACGCTTCAAATATTTTTAGAGGATTTTTAGTAAGGAAAAGTTGCGTAATTAAGCGTAGTAAATATAAATAGCATAACAAAACGTTTTACTATTGTTTCGCAGGCGTCATTGGGACAGATATTAAAATGACCAAACATGGTAATGTGGAGTACAACCTGACGCTACTGGACTACAGGGAGAATGGTAGGTCACCTTAATGAATCATGAAACCTCTGGACTGATCTAAGTCACGCAATGGCTAACTCACAGATAGAACCCTGAAATATCCTCTGGGCTGATCTAAGTCACGGCATGGCTAACTCACAGATAGAACCCTGAAATAACCTCTGGGCTGATCTAAGTCAGGGCACGGCTAACTCACAGATAGAACCCTGAAATAACCTCTGGGCTGATCTAAGTCAGGGCACGGCTAACTCACAGATAGAACCTTGAAACAACCTCTGGGCTGATCTAAGTCAGGGCATGGCTAACTCACAGATAGAACCTTGAAACAACCTCTGGGCTGATCTAAGTCAGGGCATGGCTAACTCACAGATCGAATCCTGAAAAAACCTCTGGGCTGTCCAAAAATGCATCTTATGTCATACCCTCTAATTATTCCACTAACGTTTTACCTCCTTTTCATGAAGGTACAGAAATGATGATGGAAAGAGTTGGAATTTTCCACATAACAGAATACGGGAATGCAACACAGCTTTTCGTGTTGGATCCCAACAAGACTATTAAATGGTTAGGAGGAAGGACAGTTCCACTGGATGTTCCCGTTTGCGGGTTCGATGGAGAATTCTGTATCGACGACAGATTTAAATTCAGTAAGCTGATTATAACACTTTGTCAGGTTTCGAGTAAATAAAATGAATACATTTTGCTTAATTTATGATGGTAGCCCTTAAAAGTCAGGCCGGTGGTTGATCAATCGGTAGCCAAAATTGAAATTTTGAAGTTGAAAGGGAGGGAGCCGTTTGAAAATGGGGATCTGAAGTTGTCACTGAAATGCTGGTGAGCAAGCTGACTGACACTAAAAGTTTACCAATTAACGGTCATTTTTTTCTTGTTTAGGTATAATTGAGATCGTATGCATCGTACTGGCATCTCTAGTTATTTTACTTCTGATAATCGGATTTATCATCTATAGGTAAGTCAAATCCACAACTTTATGAAGCGAAATTTAAACCAGTGATTACGCTCCAAGGACGCCATCTTGAAAAATTCGCAACCATGGGTATTTACTAAACCGAGGAGTCGATATTGAGCTGCAGCTATTTGCACTTGGAGGAAACTTACATAATTATGTCAATACAAACTCAAACAAGCTGTTATTCGAGGGCTTGTTTGCATAGTAAAAAAAAGAAATTTAAAAACGAGCTTTTTGAGCTGTTTTTAAGCTGTTTCCGATTAACCTTGCGCTGCCATTTATGATAGCCTAATTTACAGATTCGATATTTTACGCAAAAAATTCGAGCCTGTCAAGCAGGCTACCATTTATGAGTGAACGGAATGATCAACCTTTTTCGTGTTGATGCAATATTTTCCCATTTCAGGCCACGTGTCATTCCCTTGAGTACCATTTCTTTGTTTAACGTTGTACATGAAAAGACACATGAATATGGATACTATTCAAACAAACTATCTTGTCTCAAAAGAATGACGCGTGGTCTGAAATGGAAAACATTACACACAAACGAATAAATCCTCTATGGACGTAAGGTTTTGCTCATTTCACTAGAGTATTATTTCTTTGTTTAACGGTTATGCACAAGGAGACCAAGAATATGGATACAACCCAATCAAAGTATATTATCTCAAGAGAATGACACGTAGTCTGAAATAGGAAACATTACGCCCAAACGAATAAGCCCTCTTTGAACAAGCTGACTTATCGATATCGACTGATTAATCCATTTTTTCTTCTCCATGACAGAAAACAGAAAATCGAGCGAGAGCTTGCAAGTGAACTGTGGCGGGTAGATTACAATGACGTCATCATTAGATCGAAAAGACACGCGGGGTCGTTACGAAGTCAAGTAAGCAAAGATTCCATGTTCTTTTTCTTTTTTTCTTTATATATTTTCCTTATTTTTTCTTCTCCTAAAACTTCTCTCGTGCTCTGAAAATTCCCACGTGCTTTATAACTGCATAGAGGACGCGCGCGCCTTTTCTCTTTCTTTAATTTTTTTAGAGTTTGATTTTCTCTTTCCAAAATGGCCGACACATGAGAGAGTGGTTTCACGGGAGCCATGTTGTTTGGCAAAATATATGGCAAAATATTATCATTGGGAAATTAAACTACATGTCACGGTTCTGTACGATACAATACAAGATGGCTGCCGCAAATCACTTAAGTCTGCGATTTTCTATATTTTTCAGGTCAGTTTGCTATCAACAGACAGTTTCGATAACATAAACCAAAAACAGCTTTTCACTATGGTGGGCACGCACAAGGTGAGTTACCGCTGACTGGTAATGATTTTTGTTGGTGGCTCAGTCACATATACATATATTTGTATTCTGCTTTTTTTTCTGAAGGCCCATACCGTTGCAATCAAGAGAATCAACAAGAGCAACATTGATTTGACTCGAGAAATTAGAATGGAACTAAACTTGGTAAGTTTCTGATTTTTATTGTCATCAGTAATGTGACTGTTAATCAGTAACTAACGGTATTCCCCTTACTAAATTTGAATGGAAGACTGGTAACGACCAAGTCACGCAAAGGATTGTGTGACCAAAAGTAACGCCATCTGTCCTCCCCATTCAGCCCGAAAATTCGGTGCGAGATCGACGGTATTCCCCTTGCTGAATATGAAAGAACAAATGGTAAAGATCTAGTCATGCAAAGGATTGTGTGACGAAAAGTAACGCCATCTTTTCTCTCCGCTAAGCAGCATGATCCTGTGCGAGGCCATTACGATTCCTTGCTTCATAATCGGGAAAGACTAATTTGCATAAAGAGCGCCCACTTTTTTGTCTCTTTAACGTTTAAATAATAGTTATCCTCCCTATCTTGCCACATCGAACTGGGTCAATAACCTTCTATATTCAGGTACATGCATAATTATTTATCAATTATTAATTATAATTATTTCCCCTAGATGCGTAATACAAGACATGAGAATTTGACACCATTCTTGGGCGCATGCGTCGATCCGCCAAATATTTGCATTCTTGAGCTATATTGTCCAAAAGGAAGCCTTCAGGTATGTCGACCTTTATACTTATATATTTTAGTAAAATGATACTAAATATATGCTATTGTGACTAATTATAATTAATAACTGTCTATTATAATCTTGGGGTGCATGTGACGTCAAAGCCGTCATGTTGCTTAACTTGGACAACATTCGTGTCACACTTACCTTTAGCGATATACCTATATCATGATGCTAGTTGATATGTGATACATTTTTTATATATATATTATATATATTATATATAATGTTAATAGCACCTTTTTCGTGTTTTTAAGGATATTCTTGAAAACGAAGACGTGAAACTTGACAGCATGTTTATTTCCTCTCTATTGAATGACATCGTCAAGGTAACCTTTGCTAAAAATATCTCAGAAAAACTCTAATGATCAACAGACCCTTTGAATAAATGTACTAATCATATGCAGAAAAGTACTAAGCCTCGCAATGACGCAATGAAACAATGGTTCATCAAACACATCTTTTGTTTTCATGCACACGAGGGAGGCTTATGGTTTCGAAAAATCTCAAAAATACAAAAGTGCAATAGTTAGATAGGCTTATTTCTTCAAAAAAAATTATATTTTAAACTATTAACCAATGCCTAAGGCCGTTTGTTTTTATCGTATAGAAATTTTCTATTTAAATTTTTGTATTCAAAATGTTTTCCCCAGAAATCTTTGATCAAATTTTCGTATTAGATGCCAAGTTTTTTTCTTGAACAATTTGGCGCATGCGCATACGTTTTTCAGCCCTGTCGCGTAGTTATTGACTGTCAAGTTCATTTGATTCTTGTGTAGGGGATGATATTTCTGCACAGTTTCGTGTTAGATGCCAAGTTTATTTTCTTGAACAAGTTGGCGCATGCGCATACGTTTTTCAGCTCTGTCGCGTAGTTATTGACTGTCAAGTTCATTTGATTCTCGTGTAGGGGATGATATTTCTGCACAGTTCAGAAATCCGGTCACATGGTCGATTAAAATCATCCAACTGTGTCGTGGATGGCAGATGGGTGTTGAAAATATGTGACTATGGCCTGGTCAAGTTTAAGTCGAACAAGGAAGACCGAGAGGACCTGGGTGAATACGCGCAATACTATCGTAAGTATGAACCATGAGGATTTGTACTCTCATGGATTACTCCGTACGACAGGAGTCCATGACGTAATGTTCTTATATATAACTGGCTTTCACCTTTTAGAACACGCTCGACCCCAGAACCCTGATAATAGTAGTTCGCGACCTCCATAATTACTCCACCATTGCACATGCGTAGTATTATAAAACTCGGAACCACACGCCACAGGTAACCCATCATTCTATCCCTTGACACATGTTGTTTTTCTAAACAGGAAAACTGTGGACAGCACCGGAACTGCTTCGTATGAAAAATCCCCCACCACAGGGTACACAGAAGGGCGATGTGTATAGCTTTGGTATAATACTACAAGAGTTGCTGACAAGATCAGGACCCTTTGATTTATCTTACTACCATATAGAACCTAAAGGTAACGTTTGATCAAAAGAATTGATCACGTGATGTATAAAACACGTGACTCATGAAGAATGACGTCACTAAGTAAACCTATCATATGCTCTTATTATAGAAATTAAAAGAAATGATCACGTGATGCATTAAACACGTGACATCATAAAGAATGACGTCACTAAGTAAACCTATTATACGTTATTATAGAAATCATCGAGGAAGTAACTAAAGGACAAGTTCCTTATTACCGACCCAAACTGAGCAACGTACTTGACGGCGTTGATTTGCCTGGGGTACGGGAGATGGCCGAGAAGTGCTGGAACGAGAATCCGGATGCCAGGCCTGAATTTGAGGAAATACGAAAACACGTGCGGAAACACTCGACAGGAAAGTGAGTAATACACAGTAACTGATACACACTGATATGTATTATTATAATGTTTATGTCAGCGGTCATGCTTAGAAAGCATGCGCATGCGCATTCTCATTTGAAATAATAAGACCTAGCGTCCTAGCGTGTGCTCAAGGTTAAGGCGTTCAAATTTCTGAGTCTTAATCGTCTTTGTTGCAGGACAACAAATATCATGGATAACATGGTAAACATGCTAGAAAAGTACGCGAATAATTTAGAGAGTTTGGTGGAAGAAAGAACCGCGCAGCTGGCAGAAGAGAAGAGAAAAACAGACAATCTACTACACAGAATGCTACCACCGTAAGTTTGTACTCACAGCTACTTACAGATAATCTACTACACAGAATGCTACCACCGTAAGTTTGTACTCATAGCTACTCACAGATAATCTACTACACAGAATGCTACCACCGTAA
>NW_022258215.1:25219-45174 GCF_009602425.1 Actinia tenebrosa
TTTGTACTCATAGCTACTCACAGATAATCTACTACACAGAATGCTACCACCGTAATTTTGTACTCATAGCTACTCACTGATAAGCTCTGATAGAAACTAAAACGATTGTATTGAAATGATAGAGTTTCACGGTCGACATGTTGGAGGACAAAACATCAGAAATAGCAGATATTATGGATGCATTATGCATTGAGGCAACAAGCATGTATTGAACTGAAAGCCTAACTTGTACGATTCTTAAAACAAAAGAATATCGCATGGCGGGCTCAACTATAATAACAGCTATTTTAGGTTCTACTACGAACTAGTCTATCTAAAGAACAGCCCTTGTTTAACGTAATTAAATACAGAATAACAGCCAACTAACATATATTCAACTGAACCATGATTAAGATATATAAATATAATAAATATTTACTAATATCGCAGGACAGTGGCACGTGACCTGATTCAAGGAAAACCGATAACGGCGGAAAACTTCGATGAAGTGTCGATTTTTTTCAGTGACATCGTTGGATTTACTTCCCTTTCTTCTGAAAGTACGCCATTTGAGGTAATATCATGATTTGTGCTAGAGAACGARCCCGCGAAACAAAGATGCAGCGGTTATCTTTGCTAAAATGTCAATCAAATTATTTAAATGAGTTTGTCTTAATTTACAGATAGTGGATCTTTTGAACGACCTCTACACATTATTCGATAGCATTATTAATAATTATGACGTCTACAAGGTGAGTTTTTCGGTCTTTTCACAATCGTTGGCTATCAGCAAATGATCACGTGACTATCGTTTTTCTTTCAGGTTGAGACCATAGGTGATGCGTACATGGTGGTCAGCGGTCTGCCAATCCGTAACGCCCACAGACATGCCGGAGAAATCGGAAGTATGGCTTTGCACATGCTCAAAGAAATTTGTACATTCAAAATTCGACATCGACCGGATTATAAGCTTAAATTGAGGATTGGCCTCCATACTGGTAAGTTGGGCTTCCTGTGGGAACAGGGTACCCAATTAAAGGACAATGATTTATGAATATTTTTGTACGGCAGGTCCCTGCGTAGCTGGTGTGGTAGGGATCAAGATGCCTCGGTACTGTTTGTTTGGAGATACGGTCAATACGGCGTCAAGAATGGAGTCAAACGGAGAAGGTATACTGCAACCATCCATCCATCCATCCATCCATCCATCCATCCATCCATTCAGTCCCATTTATTATTTTTTTCAAAGGAAATTTTTCATTCCAAACTGATAGATGTAAAATCAATATGTAATATTTTTTTACCTTTTTCAGCTCTTAAAATTCACATCAGTGAAGCGACCAAGAAAGTCCTTGATGACCTTGGAGGATACCACATCGAAGAACGAGGAGAAGTTTTCCTAAAGGTAAATAGAATCATCAATTAAATTATCATCATCTTCTTCATTATGGTTATAGTCCTGACTGGAAGAATAAATTTTCCGCGTGCAGTCTTCAAGCGTTTAAGAACGACGTTGCGTTGAGTTAAATTATGAGTTAAACTGTAAAGTTTTGCATGCATTTACTTGTGTTGCCCAAATGCCCAAAAATTGTTGTAAGCAAAGCTTCCCAGTTGCAATAAAGGTTTTGCACCATCACGTGACAGCAGCCATGTTAGATGCAGGAACAATACAATCGTTCTACATGAGAAAGAAGTCAAATTTCCAAGAACAAAATGATGTTATTGTTCTGCTGTCCAACCACAGGCAACCCAAGTTGTATTACGGGTGTGACCACGTGATGGTGCAAAACCTCTATACCTCTCGCCAAGCCCACATAGATGGTTTCATTTTGCTTAAAATATTTATATTTTGCTTAACAGGGTAAAGGAACTTGGATAACCTATTGGCTGATCGGCACAATGCCATCAAACATAAAGACAAGACCAGCCTCTGGCTTGGAGACCAAACCGGATCGCACACGGAAAAACTCAAGTTGGGACTTGGTCAAGAATCTTTTACCAAAAATAGTGACAAATGGGAAAAAGTATAGTAAGCTACCACCTTTAGAAGTTACGAGTAATGGACATTTGCCACCTATCAATACATAAATAAGGAAAATCCTGCTGGACTGCATACTAGTTTCTGTGCCTTGGGCATATAATATAAGTAGCAATGGACATTTGCCAACTATCAACACATAAATAAGGAAAATCATGTTGGACTGCATATTAGTGTCTGTGCCTTGGGCATACAAGTATGATGAGCAATGGACATTTGCCAACTATCAATACATAAATAAGGAAAATCGTGCTGGACCAGCATACTAGTGTCTGTGCCTTGGGCATATAATATAAGGATCAATGGACATTTCCCATCAATACCAAGATAAATAATAAAAATTGTACTGGACTGCCCATGTAGTGTCCATGACTTGCACATATGTTTAAGACAAGTGCGTGAAGGACAGATAAACGGTCAGAAACCTGAATAATAATTCAAATGCTAGCATAATTATAACAATGACTTTAAATATAGAAAAACTGCAAAACTTAAGTTAACATTTGCAACAAAAGCACCTCCCTGAGTAAAAATCGAAGGCTTAATGAGTTTTATGGAAGGATCTGCCTACAAAATGTGCTAATTGTTTGGTAGCATACAGGACAAGTCAAACCACAAACATCCAAACCATTTTTACAAAATATGGAAAAATACTGTGCCAAAAATAAACAGATGTTGTGCCAAATTTGGAAGTAACATCTACTTTTGTGAATGTCATAGTTTACCTACACCACACAAGGTGAACTGAATAAAGAAAATAACTCCTAAATATGGAAGTTCAGTCTACTATATTGCCAAATATAGACATCAGGTCTGCAATAATACCAAATATGGATAGTCATGCCTACTATATCACCTGCTATATTACATTACCAAATATGGGCATCAGGTCTATTATATTACCAAACATGGACATCAGGATTACCATGTTACCAAATATGGACATCAGATCTACTCTATTACCAAATATGGACATCAGGTCTGCTATATTACCAAATATGGACATCAGGTCTGCTATATTACCAAATATGGACATCTGATCTACTATATCACCAANAATATGGACATCAGGTCTGCTATATTACCAAATATGGACATCTGATCTACTATATCACCAAATATGGACATCAGGTCTGCTATATTACCAAATATCAACATCAGGTGTACTATATTACTAAATATGGACATCAGGTGTACTATATTACTAAATATGGACATCAGGGATGCAATTTAAAAACTGGTAATTTCATTTGGAAAACAATGGTATATATTGTTCCGACTGGAAGGTTTCAGAAAACTTGGGGATTTCCAAGCAGTTGTTTTAGTTTACAGTGCAACTACTATAACCGGGGCCACTTAGACAGTGAGAACCGATGCAAGAACCAATCAAATCGTATGATAAAGGTAATGCAACTTTAGGTAGTGGAGCCAATCAGAAAGCAGCAGAAAACAATAGCCTTTCGACATATCTTTTTATTGACACGAGAAAATGATGATGGCTAGTTGTTTGCACATAAAATCAGTTTAACTAGACTGATATTCTCATGCAGTCTAGCTTTCTGATTGGCTCCACTACCCAAAGTTGGAATGCATTGTTTTCATTCTACATTTTAATTGGTTCTCTGGTCTAATCTTGTCTAACTGGTGTAAGTGGCCCCAGTTACAGTAGTTGCACTGTAAATGGTAAGTACCCAAGGTCTAATATTTATATCAGGTCTGCAAGTGCTCCAGATAAGTAAATCAATACTTGAAATTCAATTCCATAAAATATAATACAGAATTCCAAATATACAAAAATTAATTGGGAAAATGCATCTATTTTTTAAAATAAAAAGCACCAGTTATCCTAAAACTATTCCACTCCTGAAATTAAATTTTCCCATTGTTTGAAAATTGCAGGGTAATAAACACTCTTAGTGATAAATCCTATCACAAACAAAAGTTTATATCAAATTTTGTATGATTTTGATTGACGTGAGCCGTTACATTGACAGTACCATGTTCAAGCATTTTCATTGGATAAGCATTGATCTTGAGCATAGAGATTGTTCTGTGCAATATTGTACTTCTATTTCCCAGTAATAAAGTCATACAAAGGCAAAGCCAATAATATTTAGAGGATGCTACTCCTTTGCTTAAGTAAACAACTTGGTGTGCAGAACTATTTGTAAATGTAAACATTTTAATATGCATATGCATAATCAGAAAAGTTTCATATACAAGTGTTTCAAATGTATTATCCCAAAAATAAGTAGAATATCGACACAAATGTATATATTATATAGTGTGCAAAAAACAAAAAAAATACATAAAATAAAATACGTATTTTTCTGAATGGGTTGGGTTGTTGATTGCTTGACAGCGCGCGCGTTTTCAATTTATGCAAAAAAACACCTGGGCAAGACTCAAAGAATAAGTGTCATTTTGACGCCAAATTTTACTTGAATTCAAAGCAGGTGCTAATCGTTTGATCTTGTCAATAATAATAATATTTTGTGGCACCTAGATAATTCAATCCTCTGTCCATTTTAGTCTTGAGTTTTTAGTTAAAGCCACGTTTTACAATATTCCAGGTTCATTCTTACGTTTTAGTCAAGTTGAAAATCATTCTTACTCACCATATTTATGTAGTTCTGATCACCCCTGGTCCTTCTTCGGCTCTTTAACTGTTTTATTTTGCCAAAAAGAATGTAGAATCTTGCTCTTACTATCATTTTAACCACTTTGAAGACGCTTCAGTCAGACAGATCCAAATGTACACACAACTGAACACAGGAAGCCCAATTACCGCAAATAAAGTGACCACAGGCAGCCCAATTTTTTTTCTGGCAGTTGAGCCTGCAGTCATGGTCATTTTTGAGGCTTCTTAACATAAAGGTTTAAGAAAGAGGTAGGCTATAATGGATGGCTGAGAAGAGCTTTAGAAATAAAATATGGGATAAGGTGTAACAACCCCCCTCCCCGCCGAAATATAAGCGCGCCTATAATGCGAACCTGGGACCCGAACCTGAGAAAGTCCGCTGACTCCTAAATCTTCCAYTGTCGTGTTCCACTTTCTAAAGATGACATTTAGATGGTAACACACTTAACAAACGTTAGATATTTCTTGCTTTCTTGTTTATTATTCCTTTTATTTATAGTTGCTAAATCTGAATATTTTTCATAGTTATATCGTGTTTTATATTGTTCTTCATAGATTATACTGGGTTGCCTGTAATATAAATATGTTGAAAAAAATGAAGCGCGGACCTACAAATAAAAAAGTACTGCGCATGCTCAATAATTCATGAGCATGCGCAGTATGTACTTAATATGTTACTTCACATTTTGTACATTTTAAAATATTATTCGCAGTCTTTTCGTGATCTACAAATTCTTATATCACACATTATGACCTATCTAAATCACAGAGATAACATGTCCTATAATCAAAATTATAATAATATTATCATATATAATAATTTAAAATCTGTTGCAACATAAAATCGGTACTTTTCCGATTATGTACATCAATATATTTACATAAAACTTTAACTTCTATGTTATTTGCAATGTCATTTCTTATGGGATTTTTACACGATTCGTGTAGACTGGTCGTGTTGACCATGAGTCCTGTTTTACTACAACAGCGGCAAGATCACGCCATGTTAGCAAGGGTCGTGAAAGCAAAAGCAATTTATAGAGAAAAAAGTAATCGATGAATCTGAATGCCCTCTGGATTCATAATGAAGCAAAATTCCCCTCCCTTCCCTCTCTCCTTTGCTACAATGGATTCCAAATAATTTACTATTTCCAAAATATACAAAATAGCACCTATAGGCTCATTACCCACCAATTAAAATCCCTTATAAAACCTTCACGATGCGGAGAAGTCACGACGAAAAATCAAGTGGTCTCGGTTTCCAAGACGGCTAATTTTTTATATGCTCCAACATTATGTTTGCCTAATAATCGAAGATATCACGTGACGTCAATAACATCACGTGACTTCAGCTTGTATTGTCTCTACTTATTCATGTTAATATATTTGGTAGCTTTCTTTTGTAATTTGATCAAACTAATTAAAGGATGCTCCTATTTTAGTTCCTTCATTTTGTAGTCGGAATAATAATATCAAGTGAGTAGCACGAGACCTTCTTTTCCTTTTTTTGCCACAATTTCCTTTTATATATATATATWTTTTTTTCACACTACACTGTATTTGGTGTCATCTTTTTCAGTCCATAACCTTGTAGTTTGATCTTTATCATCTTCGTTGTCGAATCTATGCCATCGCCTCATGCCAATAGGCGAGCCTGACTGGTTCTTGAAGTTCTTCCTGTAAGATGGCGAGCGTTTCAGTGACAGAGAATTATTTGAGCCACTCAAACACGGCTTTGCGAACCCGGGCAGACTGAAGAACAAAACAAAAGACTTTATAAATTTTTGAGGAAGGAAAGGAGATGGTTGTGCAATATTGGTATGAAAATAGCTAAGAGAGTAAATCACCTGAGAAGCGGTGAGTCCACGGGATTCGAGTTTAAATTTGGTCGTCGCTTTGGGAAAGGTTTCTCATCTGCAACATCTACGAGCCAGTACGTGGCTTGATTGCCTTTACCCTGTTGACAGAATCAAGATTATTTGTATCATCACCATTAGCTTCATCATCATCATCGTCGTCGTCATCATAATTATCATCATTATCAACATTACTGTTATCTCATCGCTATCATCATCATCATTGTCATCATCGTCATCATAATAATAATTGTTATCATCATCAACAACATCATCATTATAATCAACATCGCCATCATCATCATTGTTATCATCATCATCATCATCAATGTTATCATCATCATCATCAAACATTCATCATGGGATGATAAGTAATATTTCAAACACACGAGAGAGTTCTTCCTCTGATTTCCAAACACCGAAAAGTGAGTTGAAATAACGAGATGCAGCCGAGTTTTTTTAACTGACTTTGAAGTGTTTGGAAATCGGAGGATTTCTCAAGTGTTTGGAATTACTTCTCAAACTAATGAATATTTCTTGGAGAAAATCAAAGAAAAAGTTTACGAAATTTAATGCAAATTAAGAACACATTTCCAAACCACCGTCACAGTAGTGATTTGCTTTGTTATCTACTCATTAAATATTCATGAGTTTGATAAATATACGTATATACCTTAATGTGTATTTCTCCTCTGGGTTCAACTATGAAGCCACCCAACTGATCAAGTATCTTCTTAGTATCTTCGCTGATATGTACTCTTAGTGCTGCAAGGATACACATAGCTCATTAAATAATACTAAATATCCAGATAATAACCTTTAGAAGCATTTGCGTCACGGCCCATGCGATGCATCTTAGGACACTTCAAGGAAAGAACTTCCACTATGCATTGCACATCAGATTATAACCGTGCATGATATTCAAGGCAAATAATGTTATTGGAATACCTTCGCCATGGGACTCCATCCTTGATGCCGTGTTAACAGTATCACCGAATAAACAGTAACGAGGCATAGTGTTACCTACTACACCAGCCACCACAGGACCTGGGGAAGAAATGATGCAATATGACAAGTGATTCAACGACGATATCGAGTGATTCTCCATCACCCGTGTAAGAATAGTCAACGTAATACATAGAAATAGACACTTAACCAATTTCCTCCAGTTTTTCGTAGCATGTCGTCTCATTTACTTCTATCATCTAGCCGTCAAAATGTTGTGGACTCAGGAAGCGTAGCCGAGAAAACGGGGTTTCAAGCACGCGCGTGATTTGCTGACGTAATTTATCGGTATGTCCTCCTATATCTCCCCGCTCTAGACCAATCAGAAAACGAGAAAATTCGCAATAGTGGTAAAATAATTCTTTTCTTTTTCAAGTAAAATCACTGTAGCTTAGTGGAAGGTGCCTTAATCAGTTGTCTTCTACAAACGAACACAACATTAATATAACTTTTTTTCAGAGTTACGCTTTTTTCATTAACCCGTGAAACAAAGTGTATTTTTTAGATTGTGATAGTCGTATTAACGGCATAGAAACCGATAAAGTTTAGTTTAGAACTCAGACTCAGGTTAAACGTCGAACTTGACATAGCCGAACCTAATAGCGCCGCGCAACCGTGACGTCATAAAAACGAAGACAAAGGCGAAATTCGGACAAACAAACTTACAAGTTTACTTTCAGCAGATAATTTTCACAGCCGATCGCAGTTGATCTTAGTCAGCGCTGCGCTAATGAAACAATGGATAATAAGGCGGTATTCTTTGATGTCATTAGGTTCGGCTCATGTGAAGTTCGAGGTTTGGCATGAGCCTAATAATAATAATTATTTTCTCTACTTACCACTGTGTATTCCCACGCGTAGTTTCAGCTTATAATTGGGTTTGTATCTGACGATGAACTCAGTCTTCACAGCCTCGATCAGATGTAGCGCCATTCGTCCAATCTCCCCAGCATGCCTCGAGCCATTGCGTATAGGTAGACCGCTGACCACCATGTATGCGTCACCGATCGTCTCCACCTGCCGGGCAGAAGGAGCGCACTAGAGTATAAATACAACCAAACCACCGCATTGGAAAAAAGCTTGCAGAAGAAGCCTATATCTCTTAAGGGAGCACAGCACTTGTTTCTATAGAAACATTCAGTGAAACTCTTTTAATCTGTTAGTACGACGAGTAAAGGAAAGAGAGTCTGAGTTCCGATTTTTCGCCCTGCCGGTTTCCATGGAGACAGCAGTTGTTACTATGGATACAACAAAAGGCTCCTTGATGGAAACTATGGAAACCGGAGGACCCCCTTTAGTGTAGTACAAGCTCCGGTACGTTTTTCGCGCTCGTTTCTATAGAAACAAATGAGTACTTGAAATGAAATCACAATTATATTTTTTTAAATTTTATTAAAAGGAAAAGAATAGGACGGGGAAGAAGTAGTTAATAGAGACCTTTAGCATCAGTTACAGCTAGCCGCTGCAGATCAGCCCGCAAACACGGAGAAACACCCGACGTCAGTGAAATTCAATATGGCGGCTCTTCCAGCAACAACTTCGTTATGACCCTTGCTAAATTTCGAAAGTTTGACGAAAAACACCCGACGACGAAGCGGTTCAGTTTGAGGTTTGCGGTTTGCGGTTTGCGGTACCTAGCAAGAACGTCGTGCTAAAGGTCTATAATGAGACTGTGTCAACAAGTGGGTTTTTTCTGCTCTTATTTTCTCATTGTTAAACTCTTGACACAGCTTGTTTGATCAATAACACTTCGAAACCCACAGACAAGAGAAAATCCAGCACACAAAAGCAGCGTACAAAAGAAACAAGAGCAAAACAAAATATAAAACATAAAAATAACATGTTAAACATCATAAAACCAAACAAAATATAAACTTTAAAAGAATTGAAATCACTAATAAATGCAAATAAAGTTAAAAAGAACATGTGATAAATTTAAGAATAAATATTTAATACTATATAAGTGAATATATTTTATTAATAATAATATTTTTCTATTTATGGTAATAAAAATAACGTCACGTGATAATTACCTTGTAGACGTCATATTCACAGATGATGTCATCGAAGAGTGTGTAAAGGTCGTTAAGCAGACTAACAACCTGAAAATTAGTTAATAAAACTGAGTAAGTACTCATGATGTCATTCCCTTGAGTATTATTTCTTTGTTTACCGAACACTCTAGGCAATCATGATTGTGGAATTTAACGCAAAAAAAGATTCTCATTCCCATGAGCTCAAAGTTGGAGGGAGCATTGTGATTGGTGGGAACCCACGTAATCTCAGTTAACACGTGACTGACTAATAGCGTAATATTCAAGAGTCATTTCTAACATACCTGAAGCGGTGAGCTTTCTGCCGAAAGCTCTGTGAAACCTACAATATCACTGAAATATATCGTCACTTCGTGGAAGCTCTCTGCTTCCACTGCTTTGCCTCGCTTTAGCTGTTCTGTTACCGGCCTGAAACAAATGTAAAACAGTCATCTTCTGCTAGGTTTGCCAGGTAAGTAATGGTTTCCCATTTCAAGCCGCGTGTTATTTCCTAGAGTATCATTTCTTTGTTTAACAGTTGTGGCATGAGAAGACACATGAATTTGGATACAACTTAAACAAAGAATTTTATTCTCAAGAGAATGACATGTGGTCTGAGTTAGAAAACCACTAGAATCAAGCAGAGATCTATCATAAATAGATCGATGGATGATAAATCGATAAATGAATCCATGATGATCTCCTCAGGACTTGCGTTATAAAGAACTCAAGTTATAGTGACGTGTGGTATAGAGGCTTGCACCCATCACGTGATGGCGGCCAATACAAAAGTACCAGAATAGAGTCCTTCCCCCTCGGAAACTGAAACTTTCTTATGTAAATCTGATTAGACCAGGTTTATTCATTCCTGCCTCCCGTCATGGCTGCCATCACGTGATGGTCCAAAACCCTCATATGGTAAAAAATACTCCCACAGCGAAAGGAATCCACTGAGTACCTACCTTGGTAACATGCGTTCCAGTAAAGCGTCTGTCTTTTTCTTTTCTTCGATCAACTGACCAGTTTTCTCCATAACTAGCTCCTCGAGACTATCTGCGTATTTCTCCATCATGTAGCAAATGTTATCAAAAATGTTGGTTTTCCTATAAAGAAAAAGGAAATAAAGCCACTTTGAGCTCGATTTTCTCTCGACCCCTAATCATTGGTAGGCCTGCTACTTGAGAGGGATCTGGGAAGAAACAAGGATGTCAACCGGAAGTGGAAGTTTCATAAGATACTTACATTCCATTATTGATCAGTATCTTGTTCATGATTTTCCTAATTTCGTTAAAATCAGGTCTCAAGTCGGGATCTTCTTGCCAACATTGTTTCATCAGTTCGCGTAGTTCTTCCACGCCAGCAATCAGCACGGGCACGGTGGGGCGGAATGGAGGGAACTCCGCGTTTTGGACCCGTCGGACGATTTCTGGAAAATATTTATGGAAGTAGCTTAGTATACCACGCGAGGAAGCACAGCAGAATGATGTCTGTCTACTTTGAGCGAGGTTTTAATTGAGTCTGCAAATCTACCAGTCGTTATTTTGAAATATGCAGTAGATATTTTGGGTCAGCGGAAATGGATTGTAAATTTTAAATGGTGACTGGTAGATCCCAGACGCGATAAAAACCTTGCTAAAAGTAGACAGACATCATTCTGCTGTGCTTTCTTGTTCCACATCCTGTATTGTTGCTATGCTCTACACCACCATCCGGTAGCCATGTTGGATGACAGAACAACTAATCCCCCTTCAATATGGCTGCCACCATCGTAACAGTAAGCATTGCGGTTTATTAACTTGTGAATTTTAAGAGGCATGACGTTTTCGGCTATATATATATTTGATAACCTTTATCAAAACAAATAACGGCTGCCATCACGTGATCATGTGGATTCTCAGGTGCAAAACGCGGCCACATGAGCCAGTTTTTAAAATGTATTAGTAGGACAGACATAAATAATGTTCCAAACAAACCAATATGGCCGCCTTTACAAATCTTCCCTTTGGGATCAACAACTTGAATAAGAAGCCTTTTAGAGATCACCGATTGCATTACTACCGTAATAGACCGTTTAAATGACGGTGTCATTGGACTAGAGCTACCAAAAAGCGTTCAAGGGTAGCTGTAATTAACAACGCTATAATACAGTTGTAGTATTTCTCTTCACGCAAGTCCAATTTTGCCAATGCTCGTGTTATGCTTACCTTTTGGATCCATGTAATTAGCACTGAATGGTTCTTCTCTTGTGTGGAACTCTGATAGAATGATAGCAAAACTGTAAACGTCTCCCTTTTGAGTTCCCCTGGCCGGCCGATTTGCCAGTCTGAGGATTTCAGGAGCAACCCAAAGAAGATCTGGAAGAAAAATAAGATTATTATTGCAATAGTCCCTTACCCATTTCCCTGTGCCATCTTGAAAGGTAGCCATGCCTTTGTATTGAAGTGAGACGAACGGTGCGCTTGCAGTGATAGAGACCTTTTTTTAACAACTTGGACAATTATTCATATGTATCATATKTGCATATATATTATTCATATTATTTGCATCGAAGTGAGACGAACGGTGAGCTTGCAATGTTAGAGACCTTGGACAATTATTCATGTCTCTATCATTGCAAGCTCACCGTTCGTCTCGCTTCGATGCAAAGGCACGGCTACCTTTCATGATGGCGCCGAGAACTGTGAAAGGGACTATTGAATTTCTTTAACTACGTAAAGATTCAACCTTAGGTAGTCTCAAATTTGATCAAACTCGCCATCTTGACTTGAACACGCGCGTGCGCACTTGATCAGAAGGTTTCACGGTAGCTCAAAAAAATCTTTGTTCTTGGCCTACAACATGCCTGCGATGAAACACTCTCTATTGATGGTTTTCACAGCCGCCATGCGGGATGAATTTAACAAAAGATTCGTCATTAGTCTCTTTTGTTAAATCATCCAACATGGCCGTCAGGCCTTTTGTTATTTCATTCTCTTGCGAATGATTGAAAATCAGCAATTGCAGCCTAACAAACCTGTATAATAAAGGGACTCTGAAGGGAATGTCTTTGTCTGTTTGGCACGAAACGTAGGAAGACCAAAGTCGGAAATCTTCACGACCCATCGACTATCGACCAAGCAGTTGGAGGACTTGAGGTTCCCGTGAGATTTGACATCAACACTCTGTAGGAACACCATTCCCTGTAGAAAGACATTAATGACACCTGTGACATAGCAGCGCATGACAACCTCTCTATTTTCCTTCTCAGAGCCAGCGTTCCTTTTGGTCTCCGCCAAGAAACGTGGGACTTAGCTTGGCTCTGGTTTGATTGTTTAAGCAGCTTTCATTCTTATATTAGCCCGTCACTTTAAAACAGTGTCAGTTGAATTTGCCCATGACAAGCGGAGGCCAAAAGCTGGAATTTTAGCTCTAGTACTGTCTTATTTGGTTTATAGATAAGGAATGATAATTGGATTTATGGATGCACGCGGATAGCTAGAGGAGCATGATTGTTGCTTGATACGCTCTCGAAGCGCAGAAAGCATACTACATCAATTCTGTCAAAGCCTCGTTACACTGACGATTTTTGAAGCGGCTTGAGGAGCGGATTTTGTAGCGATTTCGGTCATAGTCCAAAATAGTAAGGATTGACTTGTAAAGTTAATTCCGGACACCATGATTACCTGAACAAAATTAAAAGCATAACTTATGATACTTTTTTTTCTTCAAAAGTCGCCGCAAAAATCTTCCGTGTAAATGGGGCTACCATCACTAAATGAACTATGTGTGTATATTAATTTGCATCAATCTCTTACCCGAACAATGTCTGAAACTAACGAAGCTATGAACATGTGATCCAGCTTGACATCTTTGTTTTGCAAAATATCCTGAACGATGAGGAAAAGAAAAAGGAATTTGAAAAAAGTTGATTGATGGAACATTTTGATTCTCTTTTAATTTAGGTTAATGCAGTAAAGCTATAGACCCCTTGCAGCACGTCGGATACAGCTCAATTTGGAGGACATAACAAGAGGTTTCCAATTCTCAGGAGAATGAAATTCTTTTGTTTTGTCCTCCAAATTGAGTTGCTTTGAAGTTTTATGCAAGAAGTTTATTGGCAAACTTAATATGATTATTAGTTTTTAGTGATTGATCAAAAAGATGGACCATACTTCCAGACATCAAGTGCTGAACCGTCGTATGGCAGCGCGAAGCATTTACGGCTACGCCGGAGATTTCGGCCCCGACACCGCTATCCGAATAATTACTGACTGATCAGGGAGCTCGACCGAAGCCTAAGGGAGAGGTTAGTCGGCCCCTAGACCGTAGATGATTAACCCCTTGCTATGATCAGCAAACTTGATATATCACTTACATCAATCCAAGGTTTCTCTTATCCATGTGGGACTTTTTTAAAAACTAGCCAGACGTATATTTATTTACATGTAAACTTCAACAGAAGTCAAAGTGTGATTATTACCTGTAAGCTTCCTTTCTGACAATACTGTGTCACTATGCAAATATTGGGCGAGTCTACGCATGCGCCGATGAACTGGACAAGATTATCGTGTCTAAGATCTCTCATCTAAATAACGGAAAGAATGAAAACTTTTAGCGTGAAATTTTTTTGAAAACAGAAAGAATGAATCATACCTGTTTGAGCTCCATAAGTACTGTTCTTGTCATATCCACATTCTTCTTAGCCAATCGTTTGACAGCTACCAGATTGCCCTAAAATCAAGCATCACCATTTTATTATCAACAAGTACAAACCACGTGACTCGAATGACTGTCGAGGTTGTTACCAGGCCATCCCCGATATATAAGTTTAAAGAAAGACTGGTCACGGAAAAAAATGAATAAGAAGGAAACTTGAACACCGTGTAAGAAAACGTTTGGACCTATATATTGTAAAGACGTTTAAGGTGCTGACACACGGTGCAACATTGCACGCAACATTGCAAGCAACAAATTTGATTCGGGGTGACACACATTGCAACAAAATCACGCAACATCGCTTGTGTCAGCCTGCTATGTGAAGATATTTGGTCAGCAGTTATAAATTTGGTGCAAGCTGATTGGCTGGAAATTTCAAAATGTTGCAAGTAATGTTGCAGCCATGTTCACATGATGAAATTTGTTTCGCGCAATGTTGCAAGAGTAGAGCGCGATTCAACTTCAGATTTGTTGCATGCAGCGTTGCGTGCAACAAGTTTGGGGTAGATACACGCTGCAACAGTCATGTTGTGTGCCAGCACCTTAAGGAGGTCGGAGTAAAAAGGAATAGTCAGTCCAATGGAATGGTAAGGAAGAAATCATAATACAAAATCGCAAGACTTTTCATTTGCTTCAAAGGTGAATCTAGGATTCTGAGTTGAAGGGTCAACCCAGAAACAAAGTTCCAACTTCAAGTTTATGGCATGTTTTTTGATCGATACCTTGAAGATACCAATAAACGTATGTTTGTAAAGCTCCTCAGCCTCATCGTCACAAAGTAATGGCTCCAATACATGATTTTCTCTCTGTAATAAACAATAACCAAGTCAGTAAAGACTGCAGGGAATCATCGTCATCGTCATCGTCATCGTCATCGTCATCGTCATCGTCATCGTCTCGTCATTATTATTATTATTATTATTATTATTATTATTATTATTATTACCATCATTCATTATCATCATCATTACCATCATTACATTTTACATTGCATTACATTATCAGTATTACTTACCATGCCAACGCCAAAGCAACTCGCCAGTGAACAAGCTGAGTTTCTTTTCTTCTCGAAACAAATCTCGTTGTAATCAATTTTCCACAGCAAACTTTTGAGCTCTTTCTCAAGTCGATACTGTCTGCAGAAAGGAAAGAAATTATGAGAGATCTGGAATTTTGATACAAGCAAAACAGTAAAAAAAGGTCTGTAGTCGGTTGCACGTGCACGATGGCTGGGTAAATTTATCAATCTTGTACGTTCTGCGGCGAAGAACGAGGGCTCTGGCATAATCCATTTTTTGAGACCAGGATTTCTTGGACTTCCGGTATGAGAGCGTTTGCGTTCAAAGACTTGCAAAAAATAAAAATATCTTCCCGATTTCTAATTTTTATTTTGATCGAAAGTAAACACAGAACTCTGTTTGAAAGCATGATTTTCATTATATTTCACTTCCGGAAAATTGCGCATACGCCAAAAATGGATTATGCCGGAGCCCTCGTTCTTCGCCTGGTTATTACTTTGGTATGATGGTTTCCGGTAACACAAGGCTAGGTTACTTAATATCGCAGCCGTTAATGTACAGGCCTGGTTACTCTTTCAAGACGGCTGCCACTATTCTACAGGCCTGGTCACAAAGTTCGGCCTGGTAACTTTTCAGCTAGAGGTTGTTAATTACCTGTAAATATTTAGCAGTAGTAACAATGAGAGTAACGCCAAAGCTCCCGACACACCAGCGATTATCTTCATCTTGGCATCTAACAAAAAAATGATAATTAAAATTTTTTTTTCAAACTAACTTTTGTTTTGTATGCTACATAAGTAATGCTTTTCCATTTCAGATCACAAGCTAAAGCTTGACAAGGTGTGTTAATATTGGCCTTTGTTGAGTTGCGCGGAAAGCTGGTAACTAGTAGCACTCGTGCTGAGTCATGGAGCTCGTTTAGGGGACGGTATTTCCTTTTTTTTTTTACAGGCTTTATTTTTAGCTTTTGGATTGCGATTAGTTACATTTACTTCGATTTTCGGTCTGTTTTTCAAAAGAGTTTGCTTAGCTTTCCGCCATATTGAAAAAAATGGCGTCCTAAAACTACCCCATGATTCAGCGCGCACCCTACTAGTTACCACTTCTGCGCGCAATCTTTGAAGGCAAATAGATTAAACATAAATAAATAAACTATTCTTCTTATTAAAAGAGTCTAAACTTAATACGAAACTGGTGTTGACATAAATGTTTAATAGAAACAGTTTTTAGAGACTTACCGTCACCAACAGGCGATGGACAAAGCTCACCATGGAAACCACAGGCCGGTGAATCTTTAGGTGGTCCTTTGTCACCAGGCCAGATGATGCTAACGTTTGACCTGGGAATGAATATCTGTTCACCAGCACTTGAACTGTTGCCGTAGAATATCTGAAAGTCGCCAACTGGGACCATTTCTGCATACTTGGCATTAGCTAAAAAAGGAATTCAAAAAGACAATTTCTTTAGGTCTGGCTAATCTAGACTAAGAGCAGCCCCCCTTTTCCCTTCAGACTCTTTTTTTCGATCCTGAAACACTTGTCTTTACTGAATCTGGAGGAAAAATTGGGACTGCAGTCTAGGTTTGCCTTGACCGTGGCCATCTCGAGCCTCTGCTGCATTGTGGTAATTGGATGAAAAGTAAACTTCAACGCTATGATTGGCTTGTCAATCCGTACCGTGACCGTGCCGTGTTTTTTTTTTTTTTAAAGTAAGGACATTATACTATACACCGTTGTCATAAAGGCTGACGAGCGCACA
Source organism: Actinia tenebrosa (assembly GCF_009602425.1). The sequence continues at coordinate 42,244 of NW_022258215.1, forward strand.
AAAACGAGGTCGCCCAGTCATCTTGCAAGGCTGAGCAAGGCTGCTCACTCAAAATAAAGGTGGATAGCGCGAATTCAGGTCAAACAAGAGGTCAATTTCTCTACTTTTCTTCTATAAATACATTTCATGTGCTTTTATATCTTTTATTGTGAACTAATGACTGGGTAACGTCGTTTTCGCTTACTTGTCATACATTATTACTCTATTCTGATTGGCTAATATTTTCTCTTAGATCAGCTGGATGATGATGGATATCATATATGTAATAATTCTTACGTTTGGAGTATAGATCCAGTAGTGTGAGGTTGAATTCGGAGTTTCCTCGGTTGTCGAAATGGATCTTATACCCTAAAATACCTTAAGACAAAAATATGAGAATAAAAGCATTATTTTTACAGATGTGGATTAGTTTCAAACAACTCAAATTTGTTTCTTACACCAGAGTTTTATTAGACTCCTTGGAGCAACACCAAATTAGGTTTGATCGGGTCCAGCTTCACATGAGCCGAACCTAATTGAAAACGATGTATAACAAGGCGGTCTTCTTTTATGTCATAAGGTTCGGCTCATATGAAGTTCAACGTTTGTTTTTGGCCTTAGCTTTAGTTTAAAGTCTACCCATTTTAGACCACGTGTCATTCCCAAGAGTATGATTTCTTTATTTAACGGTGGCGTGTGAGAAGACACATGGATATGGATACAACTCAAACGGCAAAGAATCTATGATAACAGGGCTTCAGTTAAAAACCAGTCAGTGGTTGTGGTAAAATCGCGGGCTCGCCTGCTTTCGCTTTCGAAAAATCGTAAACGAAATTAAATAAAAATTTCGAAGCGTTCGTACTAAAATCTTTTTTTCTGAAAACCTAGCCTTGACCAATTTTTCTGTTATATGCGAATTGCTATAGCGGCCATATTTCTTTTCTTGGACAATTCGGCGCATGTGCATACGTTTTTCACCTCTGTGATGCATGTTGGAATGGCATTTTCGTACCCAGATCTCCTCAGCCCGACGGGTAGGAGCGAAACCGATGAGCTCTGGGTACGAGAATGGGTGGGATGGTTACTCACTGTCGTATTGTATTCCTCTTAGTTGATCGATGATGGTTTTCCCTGTTGGATTTTCTTCTATGGCGTAGGATTTGTTGAGTGCCACGGCAAACTGGTAGACAGCATCGTACAAGTACGCACCATAGATGGGAGGCTGGGGATGAGTAAATCATGAGCATCACGTGGAATCCATATATAGGCATCATTAATAACAGAAAGTAATAGTAATAAGAATGACTGAGCTAAGTAAAACACAGGGTAATCAATAAACCTCCGTACGATTGGCTTCATTACAAGCATCCTTAACTAAGTTTATTTTCGTGACAAAACAAATAGACTCTAAACTCTACCAATGCGCACAATTTTATCCGTATGTGAATGCCATTGGTGTCATGTTGTTCTCAGCCAATGATCAATAGTTTATTCGCAACAAAGTTGAAATAATAGTTATTTGCAATATATTAGAAAAAGAAAAGTTTGATGGTACTGGGGTACGTCCTGGGGTACCTGAAATATTATGAACTAATCAAAGTCAGGCACCCCAGTTACAAGGAATAATCTTAAAATAATATCAATATATTATCAAAATTACAAATTTATCAAAATAACATATATAGTTTTTTAAATAGACAACATTTACAAACACACACACCCACACACATTGTAATTACAAGAGAGAAAAAAAAGCTTTTATCGTGTAATTCTAAGGGTCTTCTAAACTCACAGGACAGAAAAACAATCACTATAGCTGCAAATAGTTTGTTTTAATTAGTCAAACTTGGTTCGTTTTGTCCTTGATTCATAGTTTTGTTTTCGAAAGAGATGCTACAAGTGTTACAGTCAAACCAGCGTTCCCGTCGAGATTCAAATATTCAGTTTATTATTCGAAGTTTGATTTCCATTTTCACTCAAATCAATTAGAAATATTATACCATTCAACGATTTACTTCATGTAGAACCAATGCTGAAAGTATTGTCCAAGGGTTCGTGTACACTTAAAACAAACTCTGTTGCCAGCAATGTTGAAAGAGCCAGTTGCATAAATTATAATATATAGAATCATAAATTAAGTTGGTGTCATTAAAAAAAGCATGTAGTCTTACCTGAGTCTCTTTAGCTTTAAATTTTGTCTTTTTGAAAAACGTAAATGAAATTTTAAAGATTAGAAAACAGTGGAATGGCAAAAAAGCTACAAAGGAAGGAAGAAAGGGAGGGAGGAAGGAAGGGAGGGAGGGAGAAAGGAAGGGAGAAGGAAGAAATGAAGGGAGAAAGAAAGGAAGGAAGGAAGGAAGGAAGGAAGGAAGGAAGGGAGGAAGTAAGGCATTGATTGTAATTACCTCGCCACTTTTAGAGGGAAAGTTCAGAGAATCGTTATGCTTGTTGCTATCCCACAAGAAGCCCTTGTATACTGTACTATAAAAAGGCGCCTCAGGAGCTCTTCGTTTTAGCTCTTCTTGAAACAACGAATAGTTTTTGGAAGAAGGACTCTTAACAGCAAGAACAAACACAGCAGCAAACGCTCGCTGTAAATGGTTATAACGATTGAGAGTGCTTGGATAGCTGCTGAACAGCCATTTAAATGGTTGTTTGGCGTATGAACTGACTTGATTTTGATCCAGTTCAAACATGATAAAAACGTAGTCACCGTTAATCATCCCATGGTCTAGAGCGTGGAGCATTCCTTCTCTCGCGAGGAAGAATTCCGTCACGAATATAACAACTAAAAATAGAATCAATAAAAATCAATTACAACAGGACAATAAAATAATCCTTCTTTTGGGTGAACAAATTAGGTACAAAATCTTTATTCACACTCCGTGTTCCGTATGTAACTCTCAACTAGTCACATGTCGGCTTTCATTTATTAGCTCATGGGACGGGGGG
>NW_022258215.1:45184-58365 GCF_009602425.1 Actinia tenebrosa
AGGGGGGTCGGCAAAATTGTAGGGGGCTACGTCATTTTGAGAATGTGGTTAGAGGGGGTTAACACATTTTGAAGGGGGTTAAGAACTATTGCAGGGTGATGGAAGGGGGGTTATGCAATCGTTGCCTTTACCATGGAGGGGTGGTTGGCTTATGCATGTTTGTAAAGCGTTCCAAGTGATTTTGCCTCCCAACCCCCCCCCCCCCCCCTGCGCTAATAAATGAAAGCCTCCTAAAAGGATTCAGAGTACAAATCATAGAAGGAACATACTTCGTGCTTCAGTCTTGATCTGTCCCAGGATATCTTTGTACACTTTGGAATGGTTCTGCGGACGATAGACGCTTGACGGACTCATCATCAGCTCCAGCGCGATGTGAACTCCATTCTCTGTCAGTCGTTTTGTGATAGTATTTTTCATTTCTATCCATTTGGTAACATTCTCGTAAATTATTGCCACTCTACGCCATTGGTAGTATTTTAGTAGAGAGAGTAAGCTAGGAGTGAGTTTGGTGTCAATAGCAAATGTTCTTGCGAATGTAGGGTAAAGCTTCTTGTCTGATACTTCGGGATTGCTGCACATCTAGTTAGAATAATAAAGGCATATGATAAAATATATGGGGCAGGAAAGAAGACAAAATAATGAACGCTACATGTATTAGCCTTTCCGAGATTAAGTAAAACTTGTGGGACCGTATTAGGCGACATATTTCCAAGATGGCGTCTATTCCGTCCCCTAAAACAGTCCCACAATGCAGTGCAATGCCAACTCGACCCAGGTTTCTTTCTCAACCTCGGAATGGCTAATAGTTTGACATATGTACACTATGTGATCGGTTCTCGCATCTGGTACTTGGAAGATTTCCCCCAGTCCCCAACAGAACGGACCAGAAACGCCTGCTATACTGGCGAAGTCAATCTAGACGTGACTTTTAAATGTCAACAACTTGGACGGAATTTAACTCTTGTCTATAGCTTTATATAGCTCCTTCTCCATTATGTGGTCCTCTTTCATCCACTTGACCGACTCCAACACTTAACAATAGCGATATTAGCCTTGCGTATTACCTAGTGTCCCTAAAGCGATCTCCAGTAATCCGGCAACTCGTTAACGTGCCTCTCCTCTTTAATCCTCTTGACCAACTGTAACACTTGACAATAGCGATATTAGCCTTACGTATTCCCTGTCCCTACGGTGGGACGTTCACCTCAATAAAGTGACCTCCTTAATCCGACGAAGCTACGGTCGGACGATACTGAGCGAACCCTTTAGTCCGAAAAACTCGATAACGTGATTCTCCTGTTTCAAAAACTTGACCGACTCTTTAGATTGACAAGAGTAATATTAGCCTTGTTTTTCGGTCTCATCAAATTAGGTGCCTCAGAAGTACTCTAAGTTTAAGTTCACAAGAGCCCCATTAATCATTAAGATGCTCAACAGCTTTCTGTTCTTTCATCAGGATTCATTATTCTTGAGAGATCTATCAATTATTATTTGTACAGTGTATCAATATCACAGATGCCGAAATGTCTATTTTAATAAGGGGTCATTGGATAATAATTGAATCCAATTCTTGATGAAAACAATAAGCTTATTATCCTATGGCCAAAAACTCACAAAAGCACCTTAATTGTAAACTTTGAAATTCTCAGAATCATCCACGTCAAAGGGATATTCATTTATGATTCTTTTCAATAAAATTACCTATTTTGGAACAATTTTAAGATCTCGGTTTCCGTGATATTCGTAAATCTTTTTTAAAGTATCAAAGTGGTCTTGTTTGTTTTGACGTTTACGCGTCATCTTTTTTTAACTTTTTTTAGCTCATTTTTTCGATATTTCCTTTTTTTATATCTTTATAATTCCAAAAATCTAAATCTGAATAAGCGGGAGTATAGCCGATACAGTGGATCGATATTTATATATGCTAACGTTAGGATTAATCACGTCTTTAGTCATTTTTGCTGAGCAGCTGCTGAGATATACCGTTAGTTATAGCACGTTCGGTTTCATTCATGTTCTGGCATACCGCGTTTTTTAAATATTTCCTCGTACATTGGACATTTCCTATTGGACCCCTGGAATAGCGCTTACAGAAAAGTATTGCATTATTATTATTATTWTTTTTTAATATATATTATTATATAAAGTGAAGTAATAGAAATTTAGATACCATGTAAATACTGGTGATCCCTCACTCAAAAAATACCCTTAACTAGATGGAAAATAATTGAATGAATGAATAAATAAGGTTATACTTACATATGATATCATGGAAACGTTGAAAGCAGCAGCGCTGCGAGCGGCAGTCGTACAGGTACACCCAGGGCCTATAAATCCAGAGACACCAGCGTTGAGTTGGTACACCAGCGCGCGAAGCGTTTTGAGTTCGTCACATTCTGTGTTGTTCCATATAAACGAAATGTTCCTGCCAGGAAGAAGGTCTGGTCGTCGATTGATCTCATCCACAGCAATACTAATAGCGGAAGCATAGTACTTTCCACGATGGAAATAGTTCGACAAACGGCTAGCATATGTAAATGGTATTAATAATCCAATTTTAACGTCTTTTTTGCTTTTCCCAGTAACAATAGATGCGCTTAAAGTCAGTGCAAGAATGAAGGCGGTCACACAATAAACGAGAATCGGTCTCATTTTAAGATCTGTTTAACATCGATCCGTTCTCGGTCGAACCGTGTTCAAAACAGGTCAATTGATGTGTTTGCTTCTAGCGGAGCTGATTATGATTAGTGCAGTAGAGGTGATAATTCCAAACGCGCCTAGAAGATGAATCCTTCTTGATTCAAATCCTGAGTGATGGAGTCGACGAGAAGTTGACGTTTATCTCAACCTTAAGCAGAGCTGCCAATACCAGTGAGTTCACAAACAAACACCAGAATTAACAAACAATATCGAAACCCCAACACGCTTTGTTCGATATTTCTTTAGTATTTCAATTTGTCGAACCCCAATACTTAGTTCCGCGATATTGGCTGGTTTTACTCCAGGCAACACAGATAATCCGGCTCAATCGAGAAACGACTGAACTGTACTAATTGAACCAACTTATAACGATGACTCCCATTTACGCTKTATCCAAAGTCAAATTATTGTCCTGAAAAAGAAAAACAAAGAAAGCACATCTTTGAGTCGAATTCAGTTTGTGTTTGTGTTGGGAGGTCGTTTTCCGGATGCCATACTTTTCAAAATACTCCGAGTTTATGAATTCAGGGGCAGAACGAAAATCTAGACTATGACAAACGCTGTCTGTCATGAAGAGACTCAAGTAGGTTTGTTATTGGATGAATTTAGAAGTCTTAGCTCTAAGCCTAGTTTAGCCTTTTCCTTTCTTCGACTGACAACCGGAAGACTGTTTCAATCGGTCGGGTATGAAGTCAGGAAAAAACTGTCTGCGTGGAATTCAAAACAGACCCAATCTAAAACAAATCGTTGTCCTGTGTGAATAAAACTTGACGTAGTCAAAATTAACCTCTTACTTTTATAGGCAGTTGTTATGAATTTAATCGTAAAATATTGATTGTTTTACCCTAAATAATCCAGAATACAGTCCGTATATTCTCATCTGTTCGAAAGCAAACTTTCGAACCAAAATCCAACTAAAATCGTAATGATTTTTTTCCTGTCAAAACTTGTCGAAAGCATTTGGCTGAAACCGCCCAATCGGATTACAGATAACGTTTGGAGTCTTATACAAAATGGCTGGCCTGTCAATGGAAGTAAAATGATTTGATTGTCAAATACGTTTGCAATAATCGAAATACCGCCTGGTTTTTCACTTCGTAACTAAAGTTTACCTCATCAACACTAAAGATATAGCAATATAGATGTTTTTGGATTTTCTCGGAACGCTAGAAAGTAGAAAAGAATAATAGCATAATACCTTAGCTTTTATATTAGACATGATGGCTATTTTCTGATAGGAAAAATCTGTATTGATATAAGTGCAAGTTGGGGAATATATTACATGTGCCATTTATTATCTCTGTTGTGGTTTTGTTGCTGTGTCTACGTTTTATCACTTGTTTCCTTTGCTTGAGTTTTTTCTTTCTCCCTTCCTGTGTATGTTTCTATATTTGGCTCCCTATCTTTGTCGCTTTCCTTTTAATTTCCTCTGGCGGCCAGAGTTTTAGTTATTTTTTTCTCCTCTTCTCTCTTTTATTTATTTTTTCATTTTATACTTGTTCGTTCGTTCGTTCTCAATTACTTTCACTCTTTCGTTCTTTGATTCAGTGATTCAGTGATTCATTCGTTCTTTCTTTCTTTCTTTCTTTCTCTTTCTTTTTTTCTCTCTTTCTTTCTTTCTATTTCACCTTACATTATCATAGGCTATTTGTATAAGCACTGCTTCCTCAGAAGAATGACGAAACATGTAAACTCATATAAAAACAAAAAAACAAACAAAACAAAACAAAAAACCGAACAGAAAAACCGAGCAAAATCAAGATAATTTTATAAAACCAAGATTATCAGTACAGACTCATGTTTGAGTATATGGAAAGATATAACTTTAAGGGAAAAAGAGTACACAAAGTAGTTTGCCTTCGTGTGATGGAACAAAGAGATTGCTCCATGACAACATCTGGTGTACAGTCGTAATGCTCGAGGGGGAAGTGATTAGCACAGCCCATCATTATTGAGTTAAGAATATAATAGAATATATGTATTGAATCGGTTTGCAAATCTTAACCAGTATACTTTGAGGCTACATAGCGGAGAAGATATTCTGGTTTAAGTTAAAAAATAGCAATTTGTGTTTTATCTGTTAAAGTCATCGCAAATCCTCACTTTCCCAGGATTATCTGAACCTTTAATTTTTTGTGCTTGGCTCTTTCTTTCTTTCTTTCTTTCTTTCTTTCTTTCTTTCTTTCTTTCTTTCTTTCTTTCTTTCTTTCCTTTCTGCCTTGTTAAGATAACATCAGATTATGCAACTGCTAATGAGCTAGACAGACCATGGCTGTCAACATGCAAGACTGACTGCCCAAACTGCCGGTCAACCAATTTTGTCGCTGATAGTAATTAACTGATCTGCAAGCCGCTACGATTTTGCGAGAGTTTCCCAAAAAAGGGATTTCTTCTATATTTTTTTAACTTTTTCAATTTTTTATCGATTTTTTCTGTCATTTAAAAAACAATTTTTTTGCATGTATGTCACTTTGTTCCCTATAAAGTTTATAAAAGAAAAACTGAGAAAATCAAATTCAAAACGTTAGATAAGCCTTGAAGCCTATTTCCTATGCAAAATTACCGTACTGAAACAATCTTTTCTTCACAATTGTAGCAAAATTAACTGATCGAGGCCGGAAAAGTAGGAATGTTTTTTCGCGGCAGCCTGATGTAAGTGTGTTGCTTTCTATTCATCGAGTGTAAAGAGGTTTCTTAAAGGAGTATACATAACATGAGATGATGAAATGGCAAGTGAAGAGTTTCTGAGAGCTTTGATACAATCATATCCCGCCATAATCTTGCCTCTCATTTTGATCCTAAATTACCGTATTACGTACAACGTTATATTATCTTGGGAGTTCTCGCTGCAAAAACATGCTTGATTTTTGACACTGTTTAAGTTTAATCTTATATCCAACCTTTCCGAAATCCCTTTTGCTGTTTTAAGAAAGCAGTTTGTTGACTTTTCCGTGTGATTTTTTGGTTTTATATATTCTACCTCCGGATATTTTATTCTCTTGAAAGAGATTAGGGTTACATGAGGATACAATTATGAGGAACTGTAATGTACATTAAGTTGGGTTTAGTCAAGTTTGGATTGAATGAAGTCGAAAGGAGAGACAGTTGGGCTTTGCTGTGTATTCCACAGGGGAGGGGAGGGGGGCGTGGTGGACATTAATTTTTAAGGATCTGAAGAGTTTCAGAGAAGGTCTGTCAAGAATGTTGGCTTATAGAGGAAGGAGGTTTTGGCAATTGGTGGCTACTAATTTGAGTATAGGTGATAGTCTGGCGGGAATGTGATTGCAAAAAAATATAACGCTGATTTTTCTCTATCTCCCACTCAAATTCAAACTGGTTAGAGCTGTATTCCGGGGTCATACATGGACTGCATAGCGGCTGCCAGAGGCGCCTTCAAATGCTTTCAGTTCGACCCACGTTGAGCTGCGCCACTGATGTACTTGCGGTGGTGATGAGTGATGACAACTTCTTTTTTTCGATCATTAAAACAAATAAATCACTCCCCCACCCCTGCCCCCCTGAATTTCGAATAATGGATATGCAGTTTTAGAGTTACTTATCCAGTGGTCGTATGTCTAAATGAAGCGGACGTGGGGTCTTTGGGATAAGCTGATTAGTACGTGTTATGCAGTTGATAAGCTGGATGTTTTTAAAGGTTTTGAGCAAACTAAGAAAACAACTTCAAATTTGGACTAAAACAAGAAAAAATGTCACTTGACAAAACAAATAGAGCCGATTCGTTGAGCCTTTTGGAGCCAGGAAGAAAAGAATGAAGACATGTCAGTTTGGAATTTCTATAAGCCGCCCTTATATATCATGTAGAAATAAAGAAAGAAAAAAAAGAAATACCGCTCTCAACTTAACACTATTTTAATTGCATGTAGGTCAACATGGAAAATGAAAAGAAAATGGCACGATTCCATCTAGAAAAAGCGTGATTTTTTTTTCCTTTTAGCTTCAAGATAATATTGAAAGGTGTCTATGAAGGAATAGATGAAAGAATATTATGGATGTATGAATAAATTAAAAAGTTGAATGGATAAGAATTAAGTAGAATAGCATGGGTACATCCGTCAAATCAACATGGCTGCCATCACGTGATGCTGTTAATTAGGAAACGAAAGAAAGCCATTGCCCAGGTAGCATTTCAAAATTAGTGAGTCTCAAATGACAAAATCTTTCTTGCTAATCAGATGAAAATTCAAAACTAGCCACAGTTTCTTAATTGCTCTTTTCTAAAGTGGCCAATTCCTCGAAGAACATTTCACTGAGCACATGACGGAAGTAAGAGTCAAACACGAACGAAATATGCAAATAATATCCTGCATTCTGATTGGCTGCTGAAATAAGATCAATAATAATATATAGATATAATAATATATATGTTGTTCATTAAAAGCCACGGACTGCGGTCTAATCTGGCAAAACGTTGAGCTTCCTACGACGTTAAGTTCTTCAGTCGTATTTGTAGTCTCAATTGCTACCATTACAAATGTTGTTTTTAATGCTTGTAAAACTCTAAGCTATATCTAATAAGACCACAAGTTTACGTCAACAGTAGTGTTGTTTTCGCAGTTTTTAGACGTGGTTTTGAGGTTTGTTTCTAGGTGAATGACAAGAAACATGCTGGTTGTATGCCATTATTAAGACTAAGGCAAATGATATGAGCCCAGTTTGATACTAATTTTATCTCGTTGTTAGTATTTGTGATTATGTAAACAATTTATCTGTGTGTTGAATGGTTTTACGAAATTAACTTTAAATKAAAAGAATCACTTACGAAAGCTGAAATTTAGCTACTAAGTCTTTTGGCATCAGTTAAGTAATGTATGTACTAATGATATAATGAATTAAGGCATTTCGCAAATCGTTCGCAAATTCGATTTTACGTGGATTAATATATGTTATTAATCACTGAACTTTATTTCTTTTCTGGGATTAATTTGTTAATTTTATCGAAAAAAAATTCAAACCGGAATTTTAAGAGGACAAGAACAATGATCGAGCAAAATATTAATAACGACATGTTTTTTTTCCCAATGGCGTCATAACTAATGATCGATTTTGATGAGTTCCATAAACAAAATACCACGTTCCATATTACATTAAACATATGAAAGGATATAAAAGTGCATGAGAATATATATGAAATATATATAAGATAAAAAATAAATGTTGTGAAAGGCATGGAAAAGTAGAAAGAGCGTAAAAAGGAACATTTCAAACGAGTTTGAAAATAGCTAATTCGTGCCCTGGAAAAAATTCATTTTCAAATTATAAAGGAAGTAATGGAAGTTCAAACAAAATAGTACCTTACCTTTCTACGGTGATTTTCCCTCAACTCTGTTTCAATCTTGTAAGCCTAAATTTTCGTCAGATGAAGGCGATGCCGATGATGTAAATCTGAAAAAGTTTAAAATAGACAAATTTGAGTCATCAAGGCTGCACAAAAAGTCGCTTTTGTGCTAACTGCCGCATTATCAAGACTAAACGCATAAGAATTCTTTTAAGCGAACTACACATACATGTATTACAATAAAAAACCTTTTATGGAGTCTAGAATCTTCGTCTCAATGCAGTGATGGCGATAAATCTGTTCAATGGATGGAGCCTCCTTGCTGATAATTATTCCGGCTAGTTCAGTGTGCTTTATACATGAGTCTGTCAGTTGGCGCTAGTTATTCTGCTCGTAGGTAGCAGATGTGCTTAATAGACACATAAATCATGACACGTCAATCGGGTAATATTTTTTTCGTGCTTTTAATGATGTTTCAGTGAAACACTGCCTCCTCGTTGTCTGACTCTTTTCAAAGCGTAATTGACGGACTAGCTCTGCAAATCTAGTGCTTTAATSATTATTGGGGTCTCGAGTTTCCTCTAACAAATCTACAAGAGTCAAAATAATATGTGAATCGAGATCTTAAAAAAAAACAGACCAAAAAACAACAAAATGTTTTTCAACCCGAACAATCAATAATGATCTGGTTGATAAGAAGAAAGGATGATTACAATTTATGGCTGGAAAATAAGTTTAGAGCCAAGTTTATGGATTTGTTTTCGCGCCATTTTTTGGCGGGTCAGGCAGCTCCCGCGCGCGTGCGCGTCCATTTTATTGATAACCAAAGCACCATATGTCATATACGCTCTTAAGATTTCAAGGGTCGGATAACACAACTACATTAAGGACAAGTGTTGTCCAAACTATCTACATCCTCAAAACTCACTCTTAATGGGTTTTTCACACGGTCTTTTTTCTTATCACCATGACAACTATTGAATTATACATCTGATATTTGCTTTAAGATGAGCGAAGATAAACACACATTTGACCTATAATATGAAATAACACCAAAGTAGCCAGAAAACTTTAACTATAACTTCCTTTCCCCTATGCCGTGCTTCTACCTTCCAGTAGTTGATAGTCCATTACTTCAGATATATCTTTTTTTGCGGTTATTTTTCCTTCCTATTTAGTTGCCATGGTGACGGCAGCTATCTGCTCTCCTACCTCGGATGATTGTGCAATGATAAACGAAATCAGTGTTAGTTATTATGTAGTGGGTAAGACTAGCCAGTCTGATATTTTTTCACGATAATTTCATACTAATAAATCATGCCAATAAAACCTTTATTTTTTCTCTTTTACTCTTTTTTTAAGATTTCTTAAAGATATCTAATCAAGACCGTAAGTGGACATCTTTTCACCTAAGCTTTTAACTAATGACGTATTTACAGTTGCAGCTGTTTTCCAAGACTGCTAACTGAAATGTGGTCAACAACTCAAAAAAAAAAAAAAAAAGATTTAAAAAAATGAACTCCTGCTTCCAACAATCATGATTTCAAACATTAAWTCCTTATATCATGCTAAAACTAAGAAAATTTCTTTTTAAAAAATTTTCCTTAAAATATCCTAAAACTGTTTTTCGTTTTGAAACGGGAAGTTGATTTTTAACTATGACTCGCGTGACACTGAAACGTTATTAGATTTAATCTATTTATACATTAATTTTAGTAATTCCTTGCTAAAGTTAATAACCTTAATTTTTATGACATCACGTGATACAACCACGTGATACAAGTTTTACTATAAGAATTTTCTAGCGAAAAGTCTTGGCTAAATTATGAAGAAAATATATAGCGCAGCGCACTGATTCTAAAAATAGCTTGAAGATTCGGACAAACATTGCATTCTGTTTAACCGCTACGAGGATTATACGAACCGATTTTATTATTTCTACTTAAAGTTACAATACTAACCCATGTAAACTAAGATCAACTGCGATCGGCTGTGAAAATTATCTGCTGAAAGTAAACTTGTAAGTTTGTTTGTCCGAACTTCGCCTTTGTCTTCGTTTTTATGACGTCGCGCTGCTCTATTGCAGTTACAAAAAATTGCGAATTTACAAAAATACAGTTAAGATGTAGTGTTGAGACTTTGTTTGATATAAGACATCCTGAGGTCGAGGAAATGGTCGAGTTGACATTGCATTGCATTGTGGGGCTGTTTTAGGGGACATATTTCCAAGATGTCGTCTATCTTGTCCCCTGCAACAGTCCCACAATGCATTGCAATGCCAATTCTTTCCAGTTTTTCCCTCGACCTCGGAGTGGCTTATAATAAATACACTAATAGTTTGGTTGAAATGGCTTCCCAAGACTTACTACCACCTCATGAATAAATTTGTAAGACACATTAACTCACAGCGTTATGTTTTCCATCCTCACGTTCTTTCCCCTTCAGGCTTAGTTGAGTAGGATTTTTCCCTGTCTCGAACGCGCAGGGAGTGGAAGCTAGTTTTAAGCGGACCCACTCCTCGCGCGCCCAAGACGGGGAAAAACCCAACTCGACTGAGTTTGGGAGTAATGACGACACCCCCGCTAAGAATAGCTGTCGAGATTGGCCAAAACAAACAATAGTTTTCATTATCGAATTGTTTTTTATAAATTGTTTCTCGTTGTATTATATTCATCTAATTAGGCTAGATTTCTTAGAGCTGCTACCTCGCCCTATATCAGGGCGGGAGGAGGAGGGCTCCCTCCTCCCGCCCTGCCTATATTCTGTAACTCTTGCTACTCCTCTGGTGCCCTTTCACTCTGGTGTCCTAAGCCCCAGTCTCCTAGTTTCATCGCACGCCTGTTAAGACTTGAACCCAGTATTCAGTAATGCATATGGTTGTATGTTGAGTTGAGATTAAATGCATCTAATTCTATCGATCAACTGACTCTCTCAGGCGATAAAGTCATGAAAGCAGATAAGCTGATAATTACGACTGGACGTGATAATGTCTACTTAGAGTATTAACAGAGACAGAATAATACTTCCGTTTATCGGTGCTTTGTGAGTGATCAGACATCTGACATTAAAGAAGAGGCATGAAGGTACGGTTTGCAAAGAGCTTTTTCGACAGCCTTAGGCTAGAGAACTACGCATGCATAATGACAAAACGATTCTGCGCGGAGAAATTAATATACTGCTAAGAATAAGAACAGACACAGTCAAAAAATATCGGAGTCATTTGAATTAATTTCGTCTTGCTTCTAAAATACTCTAGTAATGGGTGTGTGTTTTTAAAAAAAGGTCTCTATCATTGCAAGCTCACCGTTCGTCTCGCTTCGATGCAAAGGCACGGCTACCTTTCAAGATGGCACAGGGAACTGTGAAAGGGACTATTCTATCTGGTTGCAAAAAAACGCAATTCCCTAAACTAGTTCTAATTCTCTCCGGCTTCGAAAGGTCTCTGCTCTTTGGTACGTAAAAAGATAAACTTAATCGAAGGAATTACTGTTTCATTTGGGAATGATTTATAAGAAAATAAATAAATATCTATCACGCAGCTATGTGGCAGACAGTTTACTGACCTCGTTGTTCAACCTCATGAAATGAAAACAGCCACCTGTAAACCACCCTCAGTACAAGGAAAAGACAAAGGCAGCTTGGCAATGATCTTCCAAATAGAATCTATAGTGAATTTATATTTATACTGTGATGAGACCTGATTGCCAACCACTAATAACAGGTAATAAGTCGTTGGCATATTGGAGGGGGCTGAGTCCTGGAATAGAAGCGGTGTGGCGGGAAACCAAAGGTGTTGATTCACCTGCTACCTTGCGTTTGGTCTAACCTATTAGCCAAACCGGTAATGCTCGCATTATCACTCACTCTATAAGATAGGAAGAGTATGCCAAATATAGACCAGAAATGTTCTAGAATCCGAATTGCTTGATTGAAAGATGTCGGTCAAACTACCAGACTGTTTTACATTTACCAAAAACATTATTAACAAATTCTGGGAAGCCTAAGATTGAATATGCTCTGGTTTAATCACAGACAGCTAATCTATTTGTAATTATAAGATATGATATAACTATAAGATATAACATATGATAATGAGATATAAATATAACTTCTTATAGATAAATAATTTTTTGAAACATATATAAATGTCATCTCATCTAAAACTCGTAAAATTATCTAAAAAACTTTAAATACAATACTTACATAAATATGCAGAACAAAGCAAAACGCATAACATTGATCGAGAAATATCATCGAAAAAACTGGAAAGTTCCATGATGCTCGTGTTTAATCATAAAAACAGTAGTTAATCGTTATACAAATAGACCGTATAATAATAGGTATGTAAATTGATTTATATTTAGCTGTAGTTTCGAGTCTGCATTGCAGTGCATTGTGGGGCTGCTTTGGGAAACATATTTCCAAGATGGCGTCTATTTCGTCCGCTAAAGCATTCCCACAATGCACTGTAGTGCAGACTCGACTCAGTTTTCTCTTCAATCTCAGCGGATGCGCGGTTAATACCATACACTTCTACAAAGCTCGAAGCGATTTACTTCTGCAGAATAGCGGCACAAGCGGATGGATAGGACTTTTAAGATGCACAATTTCATCTATAGATCAATGTAATGCATGGTTCCTTCGCTAGTTGAGGTTTCTTTCATTTGAAATGGAAATGCAGCGTAAGCGGCCAACAGGAAAACACTCTTAACTAGATATCAAAATTGTACTCTATAGGCTTCAAACCATTGTTTCAAGTCGAGGCATTTGGGTCAATGCAACGGATATATAGAAAGTGACCCAAATGCAACAATTGTTTGAAAGCGTAACTCTGATATCTGCTATAAACTATAAACGAAGTGCTGAAGTGCCGAAGTGCCGAACTCCCTTATAGTTAAACAGCGCGAAAAAAAGCTAAATGCAAACATCGAGACAGCAAGCTTCTTTTAATATTACATGGTTCCTTCTCTCCTCTTTAGGGATTAAGCCGGATACATACATTTATACATACACTTTATTGGACTCCCAAAAGGGCTTTTCAGGCCAATTTACTATAAGATAATTCTAAAGAAATACATGTACAATCAAAGAAAATGATAAGAAAACAAAAAAAAAAAGAAAAAAGAAAAGAAAAAACTATTATTATTATGCTATGAATAAATTCTTGTGCATAACTATAAATATT
>NW_022258215.1:58695-81060 GCF_009602425.1 Actinia tenebrosa
GATCAACGATCGCGTGAGGTAATAAATGCGTTGACAGCGGAGATAGCGGTATGCGTCCGGACAACGCTACTGCGAGATGTCATTGACCTCGAGTCTAACTTAGCCTAAATTACATTTAACCACATTAAATTTTGACATTCATGTCTTTCAGTTTGTTCTTGACATTTTCTCTCCGCTTTTTTGAGACAAACATGTCACAATGTCAGCAAAATCAATTTTAAAAATTAGTTTCACGTTTCAAGAATTGACATTCAATTTTGATATTTTGGAGTTGTTTTAATATTTAAAATCTTATTTATTTTACAGTTCAAGGTGTGTGTTTTTGTATGGATGTAGTTATGATCGCTGGATTTCCCTTCAAGCTGGAAGATTTCAATATCTTCATTAGTCCTATGGTTCAATTGAATATAGGTTTTTTCCTGTCATTGAAAATGTTCATATCCTGCTTATTGGCAGTGTCAAAGTTCCCTGTCGCATCTAACAATGTCTGCTTATCAAGCAAAACTACTTAGTATGCTAGCAATCAAGGCAACATCGGCTGAACTGGAACTTTCTTGACTAAGAACCTTAAAAGCTGACAAATCGTTGCCGTGTTTAATGAGAGGAAATTGAAGGGGGCTAACTTGAAAGCATGCATGCATCCATCCATCCATCCATCCATCCATCCATCCATTTGTTTCCGTTAAATAATTCCTTGTTAAAAAAAATTAACAGAAATTTCATTAAGAGCTTAACACGCTCGTGGCTAAGTGGCATTGTTATATACTTCTTAGGTAACTAATACAACTGACTATGTTTGTAGGGGGAAATTTAATTATCAACTTAACGCACACAATCAAACGCTATAAATTTAAAACAATCGTTGACCAATAGTATTACAGCTATTTTAACAAAGGTTGAATACTGAATACTGCATTCTGAATAGTGCATTCCAAGACCGAAGGGCATTGTGGGTCATAATGACATTGTCTAAAGTAAGATAAATAATTATTATTTATTCTATTTTTAGTGTATTCCATCTGAAACAATATACTATCTACATGTAGAGAGTTAATTGCTGTATATTTACTTTTTATTTCAAATTAACAAGACCCTGTCAATGCCCTTTGGTCTTGGAATGCACTATTCAGTATGCAGTATTCAGTATTCAACCTTTTTTGAAATAGCTGTATATAAAGTAGGTCTTTATGGTATTGACGGTTGATGCCAACATTAATATGTTAAGCATATATTCTAAAAATCATTTCTGAAGAAACATTTTGCTTTTAAAAGTAAATAATAATTTAGTAAGTTTATTTAATGTCTTAAGGTATTTCTTTAATGTATTTTCTCATTTTCACCGCTTGAAGCATTACATGGTGCCAGGCTCTAAGTAACTTTGTTTTGAAAATAACGCTGTTAAGAAGTGTGCCTTCATACCAAGAAAGAAAATTCATATTTTCTTACTTATAACATATATACAGCTCTTTTGAAATGAAAATAAAGGCGAAATAGCAGGGAAGCATCAGGAAAGTCGTATATCCAACAAAAAGTAAAACTAAAAAACAAGAGAACGACATGGCTATGTGAAAGAAAAAATTGTATGGAAATTAAACAAAATATTTCAAAAAAGCACATATACAATCGGTTGTTTTTGTCTTTTTGTTTTTTGTTTGTTTTTTTTTATTTCAATATTTTTTACCAACAAACGTTGTGTTTTGTTTTTTCTTCTTGTTTTTGCCAGTGACGGCTTTGTGGACCATTTTAAAGAGCATCCTATGGTGAAAATGAGTTGTTTTGTTTACCACCAACTGTCAGGTTCTTATCGCATTTTGCTTGTCCTTTATTCTAGTTAATTCAAAATTTTCTGGACTCAACTTTGCACGGCACTTGACACTCTTTTTTGTTTATAGTCCGATAGCAATAACAAAAGCATTCCCAGCTGAAGACTAAAATAATGTTGATTTGATGAGCGCCGAAAAGTAGATAAATCCACTTTAAAACCAGGATATCGTGCGCAAGGTAGAGCCGACAAAAACATATACAAATTATTCGGATCAACGAAATGTCTGTCTGGTAGTCGGTAAAGGATGCCTTCCGCATTGAATAGACCTCTTTGGCGGGATAATGTTTTTCCCATTTCAGACCAAAATAATGTCATTCTCTTTAGAATAAGATTCTTTGTTTGAGTTGTATTCATATTCATGTTTCTTCTCCGTTAAACAAGAAATATTAAGAAATATCATATATTATTTATTATTATTTTTAACGTGTTTTAGTCCAAAACCAGCACGCTATTTTTGCTTTTCTTGTTGCCTAAACAGTACAGGGTTTATTTAAATATTCATTCATTGATACTTTATGTTGACATTTTTGAACGTTTTGGAAAAAATGGTATCTTTGCTAAGAAGAGTAAACTAAACAAACACAAATAAAATCGTGGTAAACTTAGCCATTCTGAGGTTGGGGGAAAACTGGTTCAAGTTGGCATTGCAGTGCATCGTGGGACTGTTGGGTGGCTTAAACTAAAAACTAGACTATAATAAATTTATTTTTTCTTTTTCTTGAAAGAGTGCTATAAAATCTAAAGAGGAAGCTATATACTGGCTTTCTAGTCACCCCCTTGGAGTAAAATGACCTTGTGTTGAAGGCTAGTGTGATCTTTTGCTAAATAAAGAAATTTTAAGAATTCTCGTCCTTATGAATAAAATACGTTTCCTGAATTTGAAACTTAGTTTAGATTCTTTTGCAAACCAGAGACACCATTGTTTTTTTTCGTTTGGTTGAAAAATTTAATTCGTAGCTCCGTTAATCTAGTTTCAAAAATGGAGGATCTCTCGAAAATAAAGATGACAAGAATTAAATTCCGTCCAACAGCGAACTAGAATATGAAAGAGCAATAAAAACATTGATATCTAACCACGGCTTTATCTTGACTGCAATCACCGGCGAAGCGAGTATTCTATATATTCTCTTTTTTGTAAAATTATCTCTTAGACAACCTATTTTTGATAACAGCTGATCCATATAATCGCTCAATTTACGTAGAATTTGAGTGGGCAGATGATATTTTCTGTGGAATTTGGTTTGTTTGTTATGTTCTCTTCAAGTCGTTTTATTTCGTCGCTCTATAACTCTATAGCTTTTTTGTCAAATTCATGTAATCTAACTTAGTAATTTTAGAAAGTTTTAGGGTTTATTAAGAGAGCAACTGGTATGTGAACTCAGTTCAAAAAACAGAGCATTAATTTTTCAGCTCATTTGCGACAGCTTATTTTTTCGCCTCCACTAGCTCAGTGTCGTTCAGTTTTGATTTGAAGAACATTGAAGACTCAGCAGGAAAATGAATGCCACTGATATTTTTAACCAAAGTTTCATAGCAGAATATAAGATTTGATGTATATTTATAACTAATAAACTGGAATATATTTTCAGAAAACCAAAATTTTAATTGAGCTTGTGTGTGATTTCCGACAGACCGCTAGCACAAAGCTACCAAAATTCGCTTGTTGACGACGAAAAGAACTATTAATCACAGATAAAGAAAAACTCTGATATAAATATAAAGATATGATGAAAATAATAAGTAATACCTTATCAGTGATCCAGCGATTTTAGAAACTGTTCCCCCACATATTGATTTAACTGTGTTTTGTCTCGTTTTTCATTTGAACTTTAAACAGTCGCCGACGACAACCTCGGAATTGTTTCGCTCCAGTGACGTCAGAGCTCAAAATAAACCAATCACATTCGCCCTAGGAGAAGGTATCGAATGAAACTTCATAAAACCCAATTATAAATATGGAATTGTTCCATAAAAATATTTTGAACATCCCCCCCCCCCCTAGTACTATGCCTAGTTCTAACAGAAGATGACTATCATTTCCCCCCTAGTTCTAACAGAAGATGACTACCATTTCCCCCCTAGTTCTAACAGAAGATGACTACCATTTCCCCCCTAGTTCTAACAGAAGANTAACAGAAGATGACTACCATTTCCCCCCTAGTTCTAACAGAAGATGACTACCATTTCCCCCCTAGTTCTAACAGAAGATGACTACCATTTCCCCCTAGTTCTAACAGAAGATGACTACCGTTTCCCCCCTAGTTCTAACAGAAGATGACTACCATTTCCCCCCTAGTTCTAACAGAAGATGACTAGCACCTGTATGAGTGTCGGCGATAAAAAAATGTCTAATTTCCTGTACAAGGCAGCAAGTTTTTTCAATGGATTTTCCATGGATTTGGTAAAAGACAAATATTTTAGAAGAAAAAAAATTCATTTTTTTTYCTTCTTAGTTTTAACATAACTGGTCGTGCATGTCTCCTCTAACCTTTATACTAAACACTATTTAATTCGAATTTTAAGAGATTCCGACACAAAAGCCTTTTTCCATGTCGTGTAGCAGATGTCTCAAAAATATTTTATGCCTAGCTTGATTAAAATTTCCAAATTGACTTAAATTATTATTCTTCGTTTGCACGTTACGTCATCGCGGCCATGTTGGTGCCATTTAAGAAAAGATTTCTCATTAGCATCCATTGTTAACGGTACCACAATGGCCGCCTTGTTTTTGTCTTTTAACTCACTTGGGAATGCTTGCACCCCATCAATACATCTAAAAATTATACAAAACTTGTAGACAAATGTTTTCGTTAAAGGTATGAAATGCTCCTGAAGGAAAAATCCAGAAAACGTTTAATAACAGTTATTTCCGCTGTGCAATTCCCTTTTGGCGCCTTTTTGACTTGTCTGTTCATAATAAACAACTGACAATCAAATTCATTAGCGGTAGCGTTGTCAGGTAATTGAACTTTCTAATCATAATCATAAACGATGGGGAAGTTAGCACCAGCATAATGGTGTTATGAGTACGTGTCCAAGTTACCCTTTCCGCCCTAAATTTAATTTGGCAAAATTTATTCCCAGGAATGAATTTTAGTGATATCTAACTATACAGTTTCCTATTCCCAGTGATCAAGATAACGGTCCTAGTGATGAACACTGGGGAAATCCTGTGGTGGTGACCTGATTCATAGCTCCAGATCCAAAACTATTAAACTATTTCTTTCCTGTGCGAAAATAAAACCAAATCCGAGATATCATTGTGTTCCTTATATATATAGGATATAAAAAGACGGCATATTTTATCATCAAATTATGAATAATTAACGAAGAAAAGCACATAAAAATCAGTTGCCCATGAGAAGTCTGTAAATCTGATACGAAATCGTCCATTTCCGTCTCGAAAGTTCTTAAAGTGCAAATGAACCCTTCGACAATACTTTCAGTACTGGTTCTGCATAAAGTAAATAGTTGAWTGGTAAAATATTTCTTGATTTGAGTGATGCGTCTCTAAGTTATGAAGGTTTATACTTCCAATATGCTAATAAGTGTGACGTCGAGGTAAGGTATTTGAGTGTTTTTGTTGTAACTAGTAATGCTAAATGCTGGCCATTTTGAAAATACAAATTTAAAATAGCTTTCATGTAAACCATGAGCAAAATAATGATGCTTTTTAAATACCGTTTCTATGAACCAGTTCAATTTTGTATATTTAATTAAGCCTTAATAGACGTCACACTTATTAGCATATTGGAAGTATAAGCCTTTATAACTTAGAGACGCATCACTCAAATCAAGAAATATTTTACCATTCAACTATTTACTTYATGTAGAATYASTACTGAAAGTATTGTCGAAGGGTTCATTTGCACTTTAAAGAACACGAAACTATACTTCAAGACATTTGATACAATATTAGCATCTTTATTATCTATGTATCATTTAGTATAAAACCCCATATATTGTATATCGCATGCTCCAGAACTACCAGAGAACTATCGAGAATCTACCTTAAAAACTTATTCAAGACAAGTTGCTACATACTTTTACCCTATAATTAATTAGTTGCCGAGATGGAATGGGGACGGATTTAAAATGGACTGTCGATAAACTTCAAGTTTAGAAATCAATATGGACGATTTCTACTTGAAACGGCAACTTAATAGACACTCACTAAACGAAGTCCCAAGAAGTTCTTGAACAGGATGAGAATACTACTATGGTAAATGAGAGGGACTGGAAACAGCCTTGGATTACTGATTTAAAGCTTTTCATGACATATTTATATTTATTCAAAATGGTGATAAAATCGAGACCTTTGTCTGGTTCCTAGATGCTAACGTTCATCACTTTTAATGTCTTTATATTGGTTTCTTCATGCTCGTAAAGTTATATATTTGTTAATGTTATCAGTCAAAGTTGATCAATATCAAACGCATCTTGGGAGCTTGAATATCACGACGAATCAGACAATGCACTATATCGTATACTGTTATTATTAAAGATGCACTCAATCTAATGTTTAAGAGTCCAAGGTGAAATCCAAGTTTTACTAAGCTTTTACGAATCTGAACCAAAACATTGGGGACCAAGTGAACTAATTCATATTGTTGTGTTTTTTTTCTTTTTGTTTTTGTTTTTTGTTTTTTGTTTATTTGGAAATAATAGGAGAAGAACTGCCAGAGAGTCCTGGGGACCAAGTGAACTAATTCATATTGTTGTGTTTTTTTTCTTTTTGTTTTTGTTTTTTGTTTTTTGTTTTTTGTTTTTTTTTGCAATATCAAATAGTATCAGCTTTAGTATCGGTTGTGCGTAAAGTATTCAAGCATTTCACCAAGATCAGTGAAATTTTAATCAATTTGAATTGTTTCGCAATACATACTTCCCTACTTTGCAATGGGCCTTAATAACTAAATAAAAAAAGGCATTTGCTCACTATTGATCGAGGCTAACACAAAATGGGAGTGTTCAGTAACTGAATGAAGATATGTTATAGCTGTTCTATCGTGTCCAGCTGATCGGGTTTTTAAATCAGGGTAAATAAAGATTATTATTATTGTTATTATTATTATTATCAGCAGTAAACACGTTTGAATACTAATTAGATAAGCTAGATAGGCCGTAATTTCGTAACCTACCAGCATGACAGGGCTAATAATACAATCACTTATTATTATTATTATTATTATTATTATTATTATTATTATATGTCTTTTTTTTGTCCAACAGAAGAATTAAAAACACAGCAAATCGGTAAAACATTGATTATGGATTTCACCATGCATTATTTTAAGACGATAACGTATCGATTCCCAGTCCTAGTCGATAGAATATCGATTAACCGTATTCGTTTTGAAATACCGACAACTAAGCTCCTGCCTTTTTGTAACCTCATCATGTATTTTCAAAATTGTTTTCAAAAAATATCTCAAAGCAGCCTTGACTGTATTTTTCTTAACACATGTTAAGAGATATTTCCGTTCATTGTTATCATCATCATTATTATTATTATAATTATAATAACTATTATTATAAAAATATCTCAAAGCAGCCTTGACTCTATTTTTCTTAACACATATTAAGAGACATTTCCATTCATTATTATCATCATCATCATCATTGTCATTGTCATTATCATCATCATCATCATTATTATTATCATTATTATTATAATTATTATTATTGTAGTTGTTGTTGTTGTTGTTGTCCTAGATGACAAAGCATACTAATTTGGAACAACTTGTACTTACTGTTGTTTAAATCTTTGCATAAATTGATGTTTATTTAAATAATAAATAAATAGAATTTTGTCCCTTGTCGCGTACGTGGTGTTTTTCGGTTATTTTTATCACAAGATTTACAGTGATTATCATGTTAGATGTGCAATATCCTGTGCTAATGCTTTTAACAGTTACTTACTTTACTTTATCAGATGATTTTGAATATGAAATTCACTGAACATGCGCAGTGACACGGATGTAACAAGAAAAAATACCATATATCGACCATATATCTATTAAAAGCTGAAAAAGTATTTCGCGTTTTGTATGTTTTTCAATGTTATTGAATATGGTTTATTACGATGTCATTTGTAATTAAAGTAAAAGATCTTATTTTTTACTTTTAAATTTCATTTGTTTTGCTTCTCGGTTTTCGGCATTTTTTCGGTCTTAATTATTCGGATTACACTCGGAAAGTTGTCGTTCGGTGTGTCGTTAACTCGTGTTTATCATTCGGCCTTTGTTTGGCTGCTTTATCATATTGTAGTATTGTATCATTCAAAATCTTTTGTATAAGGGACTTATATATACCCAAGCACACAAAAAACTTCTCAATATCTTTTATATTGTTTTGAAACTACCGATCCTTATATGTGTCATTATTCGGTTTTCCCTTTCGACTTCTTAAAACCTTATCAAACGTAACCATCTAGAGTCCGATTATAGCCTCATGAAAACAATGTTTCGCATTTAAAGGGGTTTTTTTCGTGTTCACGAAATGTCAAATTTGGATGTAAAAATTTCCATTTGAGAAAAATTTTCGAGACCGCGTCAATATGGACATACGTCAAGTCAATCGACCAAATCGTGTCAACCAAAGTCGTTATCGATTTTCGTGTCTAAAATCTAGCAATGTTGGTATGTATTGCTAATATTCAATTCCTAATATCTTTCCATGCGCTTGAAAACATTTTTGTTTATTTTGTTTTGATTTTCCTTGATCGAGGCTTTTAGATATTTTGTTTTTGAATTTAATTGACACAAAAGACTTGACAAGCCCCGTGGCCGCACTATTGGCAGTTCATTATTATCTTAGTCCATCGGCTTATTCTTTCTCCAATAAGACAGGAACAAAACATCAACGTTAGTGAACCTGAAGGTGTCTTCAAAACATTAGGCATAGAGCTGTATTGAAAACAAATCAAATTGTTATGAACAAGTAGTTATTTGAAAGGAAATAAGAAAAAACCCTTTTAACATCTTTAAGATCGACACAAGATCTCTATTAGTGAATTATTTCTGACCGCCTTCAAATTCGCCGAAAAAAAAACTCCGTATGGTTGTTCGTTTCGCTTTATGCTAGAAACTGCTGAGATTACTTAGAGAAAAATTAAGATGTCGTGGCCAAAACTCAGTGTTCTAAAATTTTGAGTGTTTTTTTTTTTTTTAACACGAGAAATGTTTACTCGATATATGCAATTATTTTTTTGCTGAGAATTGAAGTCCATTAAGGTAAATGCTTTGATTTACGTTTATCTAAGCAGTCCACGTATTACTATCATAAGGCGAATCATTACGTACTTCCCATTCAATAAGGTTGATATTGTTGGAAAAGTGATAATCTAAAATCCATGCCATGACTTCTGACCCATTAAACTAGAAGAAAAAAAGCACTTGTTTTGCATAAATATCAATTTTGGTCTAAATTGGAATTACTGTACCTCAAACACAAGCTTGTACTTCGGGAAATACAAAGTTTTCTTCGTTTAATTTTTTTCTAGTCGGAAAAAATGTTTTTCAGAGCATTCTCTGTCAAGTGCATTGCTCTTGACAATCCTGAGTAATCAAAAACCTCCGTACATTGTAGATGAGACCCAGTTTCACGCTGTATTTTACTGTTCAAACACGGAACGAATTCAAAAGGCTTCACCGCTAAGAGTTTCACTGCAGTTTGTCGGTGTAAAGTTGCTTAATTGAATAAGAATCCATAAAATCTCTACAGGAATATAATGTTTTTTTGAAGTTCTTTTTTCAGAGCACTTACGATGATTGTCTGTGATCTTACCCGACGAGATATACAAGCAAGCCGTCGTGAGCCGCGCTACCGCAGTAACCAAGTTGACTTTACATTGAAACACAAGTCATAGAAAAAAAATAAGTTTTTCTGACCACAAAGGATTTAATTTGCAGTAGCAACACAAAGCAATACCAAAACTTCATGTCTGTATCTCGGAAATTAAATACCGAGTCTGGCAAAAAGACAATAAACTTAAAACCTAATTCCCGATGTTATTCTCTGGACTTACCTTTCTTTCGGCGATAGATTTTCTTTCTGGAGAAAGTTCAATTTATAATTTTGTCGAAAATTTTTTCATTCATTTTTCCACTTTTCGATCTTTCATTCTTTCACTTCGTGTTTTCAACGAAAGCTCGTTGGTTGATAGTGCTGTGTGGATTTCGTAGTTGCGACTTGAAAGCACAGATACCTAACTGACGCGGTCCGGTTAGATAAATGAATTGTGATCAACCCGGATAAATGAAGACGTATTTTTCAATTTGTTTGAAAGGTATTCTGTCAATAAGCATATGCCCCCCCAACCAACCAATCTTCAAAATGTATTTCTACGGATATTGCGCATCATTAAGTGTACTGTGTTAGACTTACATTTTCGTTGAGAGATCTTCTTCAATATCGTCAATCATAAACACGTTAGACAACTAAATCCAAGTACACCTGGGTTCATTACATGTAAAAAAATTTTAGAGTCCTAACCTCAGGGCTGTTTTGTTATGTGCGCCCAAGGGGACTTTTTCACATGATTTTTTTCCCACGAATCAGAATCGAAAACTCCAAGGCTTACTTAACTCGGTATATCTCGGTTACTGCACGAACTTCACGCATTATTCGCGAAGATATACTCCACGTTTATCTAAAAACACGCTATTGATATTTTGGAGACGAGCTTGAAAGCAAAATATCTTTTCATCCGAAATAAAATTAGCATTTTCTGAATTCGATAAAACATAATATTTAGAAAGAATGCCGATTACTGTCACATTGTATGTACTAAAGTATTTTAATTTCTTCTCCAAATTTAATAAAAGTTTGAATACAGCCTAAATACACCCTGGAAATTAGTAGGTATTTATATTATATTTTCTTTAACGCCAGTCATTTTACCTCTCTCGTTTTTTCTTAGTGCTAAAACAATCATCCAAAACTTTCACTGTGTCATTTAATTTGAAATTATTAACCAATTTCATAGAGAAAGCTTTATGTCAAACTAAGGACGCGTTTGAAGTTAATGAGTGTTTGCAAAAAAGCTTTTTCTCTGCTGCTTTTTCTATGTTTTCTTATTGGAAGAAAAACAAGTAAACTGTGAGGGGTTTTGGCGCCAGAAGTATTACACTTTACCGACATATACTATAAAAGATAGGTCGCACTTGTACTAACAGGAAAAAGGGAATTTTAACGTCAAAACTTTGATATGAAGGAAGGAACGATTCAATTGATTGAAAGTCGACAATTTTTTACTAGAACGTGACTCGGCACTGAAAGTTCGAAATTTATTGTTCCATAGTTAAAGTTCTTGAATTATTTATGAACTGGAAATTCGCTAAATGGCTGGAAAATTTATTTAACAATCGTCCAAAACATCAGGGAAAACAATTCAGGACGAAAAATGGAAAGAAAAATAGATTGTAAATTGAACTTTGGGAATGAATGGGTACTAATAAATATTTCATTTTTCATTTCATTTTATTTTATTTTCAAATAAACCACCCTAGTTAAAGCAAAAAGAATAATCGTAATTGCAGCTATAAAATGACACACACATTTATAAATAGTGATTAAATAATATAAAATTATTAAAATATATTCTTACAGAGAATTTAGAGTATTCAAAGTTAAAATAATTGTGATACTTATAAAAACGACAGAAAAGTTTTTCCCCTAAAAATAAATAAGAAGCACAAGTTCATTGTATTTTTTAACTTTATTTTGGGCAGTTTTACGTCACGTAGTAAGTATAGCAGATCTGACGTGTATTCTATCACACCGGAAAATACTTCTCTCTCATGTCGACGTCTCTCTTTTAAAAGCTATTCCAGTCCATTAATGACGAAAAAACTCAAAGATTCATTGATTGTTTCAGTTTTGCAGCCTTTTTGATCAGACCGACATAAAAAGTTAAAACTTCAAAACTTTCCATCTTCCTAAGACATATTCATTGAGTATTATTATAGAGGTTTTGTCTACAGAAATGGTCTACAGAAATGATACTGTTATATCAAAAAGAAAGATGAGATTTGATTTAGTGTCTACTTTTTGGCGTGTTCCTAAGGATAAAAGGAGTTTTAAATTATTTGTTCAGTCTTACTTCCCTCGGGTAACTAATAATGACTGAGATAGCCAGACCAATGCACAGGTTTCAATAAATGAAAAAGAAGCCATTGAACTTCAAAATCCTTACTAATTCTGGATTATTACTTTACGTAACTATCTTACTTGCTGAGATTCCATTCTTATCTACGTTTGTAGTGGAAAAGTAAGCAATATTTTGCAGCTAAAAGCTAAAAGAATTGAACATTTGAGTCATTGATCGCAAAAAAAAAAAATCTCGACGAAGTCAGCCTATTAATTAGCTTCAAATGGCACACTAGAGTCAAAATATTTTTTTGCTAAAAAAATAGGAACCTGAAGAAAATCATTACGTCAGTCAGTTTAATGAAGCTTTCTTTTATTTGCGAAAATTTTCCAAATTGATTGAAAGTAAGGCCGAAAAAGTCATTATGACTTAGGTCGTTTTTTGCTCTATTCTATCTCTAACAAGAACGTCATGAAAAAAACCCGTGAATAATAAGAGCGAAATAAAGGAAGTGAATTATTAGCGAATATCATGGTAAATAAGGGTACTGATAAAGGCTGAGATAAACATAGCTACTGCATGGCGAAGCAGACGACGTTTTCAGTTTTTTTCTCTTTTCCCCGCCCTTTTTGAAGATTCATGAAAAAAATAACAAGGAATTCGAGCAGGGAAACTTCAGAAAATAGAGCCTAATTTAGGACATGGTCGTGAATTTTAAGGGAAAAGACTATCAAATATTTCATGAATAACAATAAAGGTTGGGAAACGTGCCAGACGTAAATGCACTCAAGGCAGACAGTTGTTTGCTTTATCTCGCTTTAAAACAAGAATAGAAGAAAATCTTGTGGCTAAATATTGGCTCTGCTTCTAAATGAAAGGAAAAGTTGTGAAATTTCGCGCGTTTTAGGGCAAACATATTTTTTATTACTGTGGTCACGAAGGGCTGTTCTTGACAGTCTTATCTCCGCTTTGGGGCGTGTGGTCGTGATGAAAACACGCCCATATATATAATATCTTCTTCCCGTTGAGTGTGTGTCACGTTCAATGTCCTATTATATTTTTCCACCAGGGAGGTAGTATGTAATTAATTAAGCTTATGAATGACAGCAAACGATATTGCGTGACAATGGCCTTCAGGGTTGAGTCATGACATCTCTGAAAGTCACGAATCAGGATTTAAAACACCGAACAAAACCAACGAGATGGAAAAAATTAAATTAAAAATTAAGAGTAAATGCCGAGAAAAACAAATATCGAACTGGAATATATTGAAATTGGTTGCATGATTTTGCTTGATACATATCGAAAAGTGTACTTTAACCAAGACCCTCTAAAAAGCCATTATGTAGGGAGACAATATAGACGCGTGATAAATATAAAAAAAGTTGGTTGACAAAGTAAAGTGGACTGGATATTCTTCAGAGTGTTAGCCTGTCTCCAATCTTATCTGATTTGTACATGTACTTGATTTATGGTTTGTGTTCTACTTCAGAGAGGCTTCTCTCTTGTCACGCGGATACCGGCTTATCCGTACCTCAAAGAACGCCGACAACATTGAAAGCGCAACACAGGAAGCCCAGACCGAAAACGTGCAGCTAAAACTTTGATGTTCCAAAACAACATAAACAGAAGTGAGTGCAGTAAAATTAAAATTTGCAGCTAAAGTTTTGATGTTTCAAAATAACCCTTTGTTCAAAACAGAAAATAAACGCTGTGTCTCTAGATTACATGCGTCTCATGAAACAAAATATTTCTACGGTTTTAAGTAAATAAAAACTACAAGCACCCCAATCAGTTTCATAAAACTTATTTTATCCAAACAAAGAAACTTTTTTTACAACCAAAGGATTATCAGTAGTTATGTATGCAATATCCCTGGTTGGGCTACCTGTGCACCAACACGCGCGCTTTCTATGTACAGTGATCAGTTTATTACTGTCCAAGTAATCAGTTAAAATTCAAAACACCTTCAGTTGAATCACTGGAAAAGTTCTTCTTGCGATAAGAACTAACCTTAGCCGATAAATGATACTCTACGGGAAAGCGTTTGATAGTTTGTAGCTATTTTTAACGGGGAAAAAATGCATGGTGCTGATGTGAGTAAGAACTTAGATGAGCCCACGGTACTAGCCTCAGCCGCTAAGTGATTTGGCGCATGCGCGTAAGATATTCGTTCTGTTTATCAAGGATTTTCGACGAACAAATCTCCCCTCCCTCCCATCCCCCACTTTAACTGGTCCGTGAAAATTGAAGGATTCCACAGGCTTCCCAGTAATCCTTTCGTTTTGCATTAAGTCACTGTATTAAGTTTACAGAATCCACCCATTTCAAAATGAACTCATGAGAATATAGAATCGGCTGATTAGGAGCAGTTGTAGTTTGGACTATAAATACAGACCAACAGATGCGCTGCCATATTTACAATTACACAGAAGCACGATGTTCGTGTACGTGTTAGGAAACCCTGAAACCTTGTATCTCATCTAGTGTAAAGCGTATAATCAAGTCTTGATCTAATCACTTGTGTTGGTCCAATAAATTGATAAATATCTTACCTCGCCAACGCTTTCGGTGACACGACTTTCCTTCCTTGAACTGTGCTCAAATCACGACGTTTTCTTTGAACATGCAGAGGTGTTTTCAAATTATTGTTAAGAGAAATGGGAAATGACGGGAATTGTTCGTAGGAGTCAATAAAAATCCTTCATCAAACTTGAAAGTCTAACCAAACGAATTCAAATGCATAGATAGACGAAGATATACGCTAGCCCAAAGTGTTAAAATTGTTTACATACTCTACAGAAGAATGCTATTCACACTGAAAGCCTATTATCAGTCGATTGTTTTAACTTGTACATTCCTCGTAAGCGCGGCTCATTAATCTTCATTGTTTGTTACACGATAGACAATAGATACAGTTACCATTCCCTAAAACGGAATACATGAAAAAAAGCTTTAGTTATGATGGGGCTAAGCTTTGGAATTCACTAACTGAGGACTGTAGAAATCAGAAAAATACTAAATCGTTTTCCCAAAAAATGGACTCGAGCTCCCACCCATAACAAATACATGACCTCTTTATTTCTTTATCAAATACATGAAATCTCTTTATACATATAATTATTACAATTGAAATAATAAGATTTTAAGCATATTATAGATAGTTAGATAAATCGCTTATGCTGTATATATATATATATATTTATATTTTGATGTAATTCTATTTTTAGTCCACACGCCCCTCGTGGAAATCAGCTAAAAGTTGTCGGGGCAAGCGTGTTTTAAATAAAGTTGACCTACCTACCTGCTTACTCGGGCTTATTACTCGGGGTAATGTTTTCCCATTTCAGACCAGGTGTGTTTTTAAATTGACCCTTTTCTCAAGGTTGCATGCGCATCCAAATTTAAGGAACTTGACGGGCCATGATACCATAACACGAGTACTATCATGCATTGCTATAAACTTTTTTTGATAAGAATTCATAAAATCGATTATTCTCCTCTTTAAACATAAAACTGGCTTCTCAATTTTACTGAACTTGCGTTTTTCAGTTTTGTGGGCCGTCAAATTAGTTGCGCACGCAACCTTGCGAAAACGGTCTACAGGAAAACATTATTACGCCCATGTTCTTGGTTTTTACGTTAAATCGATATCTGGCGGTGCGTTTTGGCTTGCACCAACTTGACTATATGCAGACACATTGAGTTTAATCTAGAAAGATTAACGACCTAAAAGCTTTCAGTTTTCCTCTAATAATCTTGCTTTTAACCCCATCCTTCAAAAGTGAATTACATTTATTAGCAGAGTAGTAGGAGTCCGCATCATAAGCCAAAGTGCAAATATGTAACACTTGTAGATCGAAATAAAATCGATGTCCTTTACGAAGAAAGCATTTGGACAAGTCATCATTTCTTTAAAAGATGTTTTGTGCTTAGGAACCAGGCATTTAATTGAGAGAGTGGTACCGATACGCTCCAATTGCTTCCTTCCTCTTTCACCCTGATCTACTCTTTGTTCGCGTTTTGCTTGTATTTACTTATTTCAAACCAACCTTTCCTTTTCAGTCCTACTTTAAAATAAGCGGCCATCCCTTTCATCGATCAAAACAATTACTAACTCTAACCAGCCGCACAAGCAGTTGACGAGGAAGCCAGACACCATAAAAGGCGTCGCGTTTGGACTTGTCTTGGTTTTAATTTAGTTTTCTGTGCTCAATACAATTGACCTATATTCGTATGTCGTCGTCGTCACAGCCTGATCATAAGAAAGGACAGAATTTTGATGAACCAAAAAGAATTTCGACTAATGTATACTCTGCGGCTAAATTGATAGCTCTGATATGTCTGGTTTTCAAACATTTTATAAACCGGTGTTTTTTCCTCAAATATATACGGTATTTGGTGGCGCTTATACTTTTCTTCTAAAGTTTTATAAATTAAATTTTCGCAGTACGTTTTCAGTCCTTGTGTTGTTGCCGTTTTTTCCCCCTCCCACGACGAATTAAAACTGGCGAAAGATTGTTTTCATATGACCCCATAGTGTTATAACGAAACTTCATGTCATCACGTTCAACGTATTCTGTTAGTATAAAGTGCCTGTTATGCATGCGTTAATTGTTAATAAAGGTGCTTTGTGTCAAAAAGATTAAATAAAATGAATCAGAATATAAACAGTTCATACTACGCCTCCAGTGGCGCCCACGCGGTCTTCAAGATATTGACTTAGTGCAGAGGCGTCATTGAGTTTCTACTGAATTGGTTGCCAAATTATGGAGAGAGCTGTTTATAGAAACTAACCTTGGTCACGAAAGATGCTTATTGGGGTTTTTAAAAGGTAAAAAAGGAACAGAGCTAGAAGCCTTTACCAGTGCGCATGCGCAGTGAAGAACTATTCTTATCACATGACCAGGCTATTTCAATTTCTTTTTTAGGTAATTGTGAGTGACTTAGAAAGCAATTGTATTTTAAAGGAAGCCTTTATGGAAACGCATGCGCAGTAGCAAGTCATTTCTTAATCACGTGATCAACTACGCCTGCGACTTCTCTGTGTATGTCCGTGTGTTGAGTGTCTGGATTGGAATCAATAGACCTCTACTACATCGGCCGTAGTGCTTTCTATTTCATTCCCTAATAGCGACCCATGCAGCAAGTTTGACAAGTCGTACAAACTTGAATAAGAAACGAGTTGCTGCAGACACCACAAGCTTAATAAATCATATAACGATTTTTTCAAATAATTCAATTTATTTTCTTTTGATTTCCACAACTGACAAAGTTAACGATTTCTCGCCCGCTCTCATATATTCTAATTTCAACTATCATAAAAACGTTTCCTGGCAACACTGATTAGATCAGTAATGACTGACGCACATTATAAGCCCTAAGAAGGCAATTTTCTCAACACAGCAAAAAAGGATTTCAATGGCAGCCATTTGTGGGGCCAGAACAGTGCAATCAATTTACATGACTAGAAATTTTGTTTCCCAGAGGAGAAAATTTCTATCGTTTTGTCCTCCAACATGGTTGCCTTGAAACGCCTCTAAGACCAAATTTCATTTTTGTAACAGGATACCAACGCAGTGTCCGCAGTAATAACGCATTAAGCAATCTAAGATTTAAACAAATAGTGTGCTCGTAAAATGGCAATGCGCACAATTAACAGAATCGGCAGGAATTTATTGCGCAAGCAAGACAAATTAAACAAAGCGCACAGAGAATATTTTCGAGCCGGTAAAGTTGGTGTATTGTGGTATAGCTTGGGTACAAACGCCTTTTATTTATGTTTTGTGTGGAGTACTTCGTGCCCAAGCTAGACTAGGATGTACCTCGTTTGTCAAACTCAATAAATATTTATGGTAAACGAAGAAAACGAATAAAGCGGTAAAACAAAAATAAAAGCGCGCAAACGAAGGAACAAACGAAAAAGCAAAAAAGAATCTACTTTTGGTAAGCAGGCAGTCAAAACACGACGAACTAACAGTTTTCTAGAGTTAAGTTTACACGGTACTGGACTAATTTTCAGATAGTCAAAAAGGTGTACGTTTAGGGGTTCTGTTCGCACGGGACTGTGCTATCCGAACAAAACGTCGTACGCCTAGCCGTGCAATTTTGGGACTGGTTCCGTGTAAACAGAACGTATTCGTTATACACTTAAAGAGACGTTTTCGCGTAAAAGGTATGTACAGGTCAAATTCTTGAACAGTTAAAAATTCGTCCGTTATCGTGTAAACGCAGGCTAAGTTTCTCATCCATTGTATCGAAATACATCGATGAATCAAAGCCAGTTTGATAAACACTTCTCATCTATTGCGTGGACTCATAATAAATAATATAAGTCATAACATAATGTAACATCTTCAGGTATTTTCGGCTGTCCCTTTTTAGGAATTTTTCCTGATTTCCTTGGTCATTGTATTTTCTTT
The DNA here is from genome assembly GCF_009602425.1 of Actinia tenebrosa. Next base: position 77,033 of record NW_022258215.1, read on the forward strand.
TTTTTTGTTAATAACGGAGTAGAAACGATACTAAAATAACGTGAGAAAACCATCTTGCTGAATTAATATCTTAACGGGATAAAGGTAAACAGTCAAACCAAATCTTAATAGTAAAAAAACTCAACATATACAGCCAACGAAGTGATGTGAGAACGTTTGATCAAGTGGGAAACCTATCATAGGATGATTCTCAAATGGCTTTCACAGTCAACCAATCAGAAGGGGAAAGTAAAAACTATCCAATCAGTGTTTGAATTCTTTTCGGGCGCTGTCTAAGAGTCATGAGGTGACCCTGATTCTGATTGGTTGCTTTCACAGTCAACCAATCAGAAAGTGGGGAAACAATCCAATCACAGTTGCTTGAATTCGGAAGCTATTTAAGAATCACAATATCATGTTTCCCATTGATGTGAAAGCTACTTCAAACATGACCTTTTTTTGGATGCATCTGGTTATACGGTAAATCTCAAAACATTGGAATTCTTTGTCACGTAATATACTTGTCACGTATTACATCTGTCAGGTGTAATAATATTGTCACGCATTTTCTAATATACTCTAATATCTCTTAATGGATATTAATAACAGCCGCATTATATATTCAAAAAATTTTGTTCTCCAATATTCTATAATCTCTTTTCTAATAGATAATACTTCGGTAATAATATAACAATAAGTCAAATTGACTTGACTTTATAATGCCAAATATTGACATGGCTATATTTTCCTTAAATCATACATTCTCCTTTCGCACGTATTCAGAAATATTAAGACCTTGCTAAGAGAATTTAAGCATTGATCAGTGTCGTTAAACACTGCTGAACTGACTGAAATTTGTGGCTGCCATCGCGGAAGCTTTTAACCTGACAAACAGTTTTCCTCGTCTCCATGGGTTTTGTAGCTCTAGCGGCTTAAATTCGTCGTTAAAACATTTTTCCTGCGACCCAACGACGCATACTAGACAATACTTCCTTACATCCGGGATATTCGAGCATACTTTCTTTCTTTCTCGACAGGTTTTCTCTAGCTGTTGTATCACCATGCCAACCACTTCACTAGCAGTCGTTAAGGGTGTAATGCATAGCTTTAGGAAAACAAGACATTGATTAGCAAATAATCGACTTTACGTGGTCATGAAAACAATGTGTTTAACATTGACGTAAGCGTACGTTAAAACCATATATGGAGCGGGTGATAACGTCATAACAACAGGGTGCAGTATCACGTGTTATAGACCTCTCGTCTTGTGACGAACCAAGTCAGGTGATCGTGCAAGGTGCTCGTTCATGTGATGATGACAGTCACATATCAAGCGTAAGATAATGCGACTTGTCAATTACGTGATGTCAAACGCCAAACCATTAACCACGTGACACAAGTGGTACGGTTGGTGGTTTCATAAGTACGTGGTACAACACAGTATCGTGAGATACCATCAGTCATGTGACAAGTATGGTGTTAGGTGATCAGACAGGGGGTATACAAGGGGTACGGTTACTGGTTTCATTAGCACGTGGTACAACACAGTATCGTGAGATACCATCAGTCATGTGACAAGTATGGTGTTAGATGATCAGACAGGGGGTACACAAGGGGTACGGTTACTGGTTTCATTAGCACGTGGTACAACACAGTATCGTGAGATACCATCAGTCATGTGACAAGTATGGTGTTAGCTGATCAGATAATAGCTGTCACGTGGTCGATTTAATGATCACGTGATGTCATCTCTATGTCCCGTGGTAAATTAAGGCATGCAATTGAGGGCCAAAACGCACAAACAATCAAAGTGAGTACAGACGAACTGAGTCAGATGAGTTAAGAAGGACAGCAGCCAATAGCGTTAGAGGTTTTAAAGCTTTACGTTATATTTAACCAAATTAGACGAGTATTACAAAGAGTTAGAGTTTTTCCAGTACCGTTACTTCCGCACCAGCAGGTAACCCAGTCTCTCGCGTCGAAAACACTTTGACCACGCCCTCCTTGATTGAATTGCGACCTTAAGAAAAGAGAGAGAGACAGGATGCAGAGACAACAAAGCAGGAAGACAAACGCAAAAAGTCAAGATTAAAAAGAATAAAACTTAATTTTTAAAGCTGAAAAATTTCACTGCAAGAAGAGAAAACGAAGTCTTGGAATGCAGAGTATTCATAATAGATTATTATTATTATTATTATTCATAGTATTATTTACCAGATTCGCTGTTTATGTTGTTCAACTCATTCTTGGTCATGTGACAAGGTGAGAACTTGAACACTTCGACCAGCGGTATACCACCACGTACTTGTCGATCACGTGCGTAGTGTAGTGCGTCTAGAATCCATCGCATGCCTTTCCAAGTTTCGTCAAGTTCCTGGAAGAATGGGAAGAAATATACGAGGAATTTTTAAAAAGATGATGCATGTGGTAGGAATATTGAAAGGCGGGAAGGGAAGGAAGGGTAAAGAATGGAAAAAAGAAAAGAGAATACAAGGAAGAAAGAAAGTCGAAAAATAAACAAACAAACGAAAGGAAAAAAGGAAGGAAGGAAGGAAGGAAGGAAGGAAGGAAGGAAGGAAGGAAGGAAGGAAGGAAGGAAGGAAGGAAGGAAGGAAGGAAGGAAGGAAAAGAAGTATTAAAAAGAGGAATATAAAGAAAAACAAACAATTAAATTCAAAAAATAAATAAAGCATTAATAAAATTCTTGATCTCAATAGAAAAATATCACAATATTGAAGTCGAAAATAATCAGAAAACTATCAAAACTCAAAATGCTCTTTAAAAGGTTACTATGACAACAGCAGCCGGTCGTAGATATGAATACATTAATCGGTCTGGTGCGCGGCAGTAATCTTATTATCATAAAATAAGAAAATACTTTATGCAAATCAACCACACATCCACGAAAACAACAGCAAGAACCATGATACTAACCAAGAAAAATGCTTTTTACGCAGCGATAGTTGTACAAGCACTGATTCTACTTTATCTTATTATACCTAGTGATAAAAATCACCCCATATTGGACTTTACAAGATCGTCTCTGGCGTGGTTTTTGAATAATAACGAAGACACGAGCATTGTACTCAACACGACCCACGCTTGTATTTCGCTTAAACCGACTATAAAACACAAACCAGGCGAGATATTTCTAGTTGTTCTGGTGATAAGTAAGGCACTGAATGAGGATGCTCGAGAAGCTATACGAAATACATGGGGAAGCAAGAAGGAAACTGCGAATGATCTGGTCAGCTATGTGATATTTGTAACAGGTTGTACACCGAGTATTCATCTAGACCACGAAGTTGACAGAGAAGCTTCAAAATATAATGACATTCTACGCCTTGGTTCACAAGAGGACAAGGATCCTCATGATATAAAAAGAATTTGGCATGGTTATCGATGGGCGATAAAATATCAGCCTAAATTTATTATCAAAACACACTACCATTTGTATGTTCACCTTCCTCGCATTGTTCAATGGCTAAAGGACGCTGAAAAGCCCGATAAACTTTATGCTGGGAAAGTACATAATCATGTAGCAGTCAATCGCAACCCAAAAAAGCCTTTTGTCGTCAGTGAAAAAGAGTTCTCGCCTGCAAACTTTCCTGATTACTGTGCTGGACCTTTTTATGCATTTTCGGGAAAATTACTGAAAGACTTGCTCGACTTGGAAAGAAAAATACCCAAGTTTAATGTCGAGGATGCTTATTTAGGTGTTTTGATGAAGAAACTAGAAATTGAGCCGACTGATATTGATAGTAAATTACACATTGAGGGTCAGCTTGGCAATGACGTTCAGTCCTGGACAAACCAAATGTACATTAATGCGAATGTTATAGGAATGGATCTACAGCCTAGTTCCATTCAATATATTCATGATAGATATAAGGGTATAGAACGAGCTGCCTTAAAGAGGGAGGGAGCTTGAAGTTTGGTTGAAGACAAAGTCGTCTTATCAGGGGAGGGAGCATAGAGATTGGTTGAAGACAACGTTGACTTACTAGTGGAGGGATCGTAGAGATTGGTTGAAGACAACGTTGACTTAC
>NW_022258215.1:127654-153046 GCF_009602425.1 Actinia tenebrosa
CCAAAATCGTTGGGGTGACTGACAGGGCACGTGACTACATCCCTGCCAAGTTTCGTAATCACAGGTTGTATTGCCGCGGAGAAAATGGGACAGGGACCACCAGAGGTGTGGGGCCACCAGACGTGGGGCCACCAGACGTTGGTGGAACGTGCCAACCCCTTTTCTTTCGACACCCCACACGTGACGGAAAAAAGCACTAATACTACAGGGTAAAATTATTCGTGCTAATAATATTTTGAAAATAGTAGTATTTAGCTTAAAGTTTCCTCTCCATCCCAATGAAATACAAATAAACAAGCAAGCATTATTCGATATTCTCGTGAAACATTTCTCGATTGAATTCGCCTACCTATGACTGGTTTATTCGTCTTCACCTTCATGGTTTCATATCTTGTCTTCCCCTTCGCGAAATGGTACCGTTTCCTGGCCGCAGCGTCTCCACGGTGTTGACATAAGAACAATCCAAAAACAATTCCCCAAAAATATCTCATTTTACCAGTAGAGGTTCCTCGGTAAGCGGTGATTTCTGAACGACAAATGCACTTCAAATCTTACACCTGTTATTTTTTTCATTACCTGGTTATAAAGAACATGCGAGGMGACAAGCCTTAACGTTCTTTGACCTCCTGGGTCAGCTACCTGGGCCTCACCAGCCACGCGTACTGTTACGATTAGAATGATTATGCTGCTGTGATAATAAGGCTTTAGACTAGAGATGATGTTGTCAAGCTATTTGTGACTGACTAAAGGCTACTACGAGAATCTGGTTCCTTCAAACTAATCGATTTCTAACTCAATTTAAGAATTCCCATTTTTAAAAAAACATTCTAAAACGCGAATCAGTCTACGGTTTGAATTTTGAAAAATACTGTTTACATGGGAAGATGATATTTATAAATGGCCTTACCTAAATATTTATTTCTTTTAAAATATATAAATCATGTAGTTTTTGAGTTTTTGCAAGACATGTTTCGACAGACCAGGTAGTAGAAGTTCCAGCAGAAGACGACCGACTGGTTCTTCCGAATCAAAAATTAAAATTCCATTTTAAGATATAAACGCACATTGACAGGCGTTTCCCGGGTACTAGGATATTCCTAGACTCCTCCGCTGCCTTCATTAATTTCGGTCCCAGATCCTCGCGGGCCAGTGAGGATCTGGACCGAAACTAATGAAGGCTGCGGCTGCGCAGAAGACTAAATATTCCTAGGACTAGGATCATCTTGTCTCACGCCAGATAGCAAGATCTTAGCCGACTAGGGATAAAGATTTTAAGATCCTAGTTTTAGGATTACACTAGGTTTTTTGCAATTAGAATAAAGTCATTTAACCCGTGAATGAGAGAACTGATTAATTTTTTAGTAAATACGATGGTACCATTTAGTGATTTTACGTCACATACCGAGTGTCGATAAACTGACGTCACACAGAGAGACCGCTGCAAAACCATTACGACAAAACGTAATATAAATAAAGATAAAATATATAATAAGATAAAACGTTTACTGAAAAGTAAGACTTCCACTTTTCGTATCAAAAAATGGTTTGGACAGGATATAGAAAACACAACTTTTGACTGAAAACATGTCTCTCATAACCGAATAAAGACACAAAACCTTGCTATTCATGTTCACTGACTGACTCATTGCAATCTTTATTGGAGTATTTTTCATGTTTCATGCTTAACTTAAAAATTTAAATAAAACGCAGGTTCTGTACTGTTAAGTTATTACTTTTCGTTAGTTTAGTTTGTCATTATCTAGAATACAATGTGGAATTGTCTCAGTATATAAATTACATAAATGTTTTAAAAAAGTTATGTAGAAATATTACTCCGATTGGGTACCCTGTGGTTCTTGGGCACTCGCGTTACATTTTTCGCGCCAAAAATTCTGAATAAGAATATACTGAAGATTGCGTCTTTTAAATAACACTACTGAATTAAAATTCATTGAAATTAAAATGGAACAAAATATTATTAGTATTTTTACACAAGTGAATATAACATATATCATTGCTCACAATTTACGTCTTATCTTAGTCCACGCGCACGCTCGTTTGTCGATTGGTGCCGCTTGCAGAGATTAATAAAATTTGAAGAAAAAAAAACTCTCTCTCCGTATTTATTAAATTCACTTGTGTTAAAAATACTGAAACGGTTATTATCCTCAGGCTCAGTGAATATCGGGGAATATTTACCTCGCCGCTCGAAGACTGGCGTCTCGGTAAATATTCAACGATATTCACTTCGCCTTCGGCGAATAATCGTTAATTATTGTCATTATATTAATTTATTTTTTTCAAGTTATGAAAGTAGGTTTAATGACTTCGCAGTTCCGAATAAAGCTGCTGTTCCAAGAAGACCTCGACCTAAAAAATATTATTAAGAAAAAAAAAGCAATTAAAAAAATGCTAAAAGGAGGGGAAAATAACAAACCAAAAAATAGGAAAACAGAAAAAAGCCCATAAAAACGAAAGTATAAAAAGCAAATAACAATATAAAATAAACCTAAAATGCGACCTTTGCCAAAGAATTGAAATTCGAAGTAAAATTGAGAGAGTACCCGATTAAAACCTAAGGAGAAAGGAGTTGTTTAGATGTAACAAAGCTTCAAAGTTAAAGATATAACTAGGTTTTAATTGCTAAACTAGAAGATTTAAAGCCGATTTTAAAGTTGAGACGTAAAGCCGACTGAAATACCTTGCAAGTAATGCTGTCGGCAAGATTCAGGAAGTGAGTTATACGTCAATGCAATCTGAAAACAAAAAAACAGGAGTGGAATGGGTGACGTACGTTGTGAGTACAACAGGTGGGGTCGCTGGTTCAATCGCTGCGGTCGTCACATGTGGATTGAGTTTGTTTGATGTGTTGTTCTGTCCTATGCTACGAGGGGTTTTCTCCAGGTTCTCCGGTTTCCTCCCTCCGTAAAAATCAACATGTGAGTCGGGCGTTGCGTGCATAGAATGTGGAATGTAGTGATAGTGTGTGAGTGAAAAGTGTCCCCAATTAGTGCGAAATCGCTAGAATGACTAGACACTTAAATGAAGTCGACTATACATAACACATGGCGGACCACCACGGCAATAAACTCGCCAGCGAAGGCAACCGCAGAATCAGCAAAGCCAGAATGGACAGAGTAACACAAAACAGCATCAAAAGCTATCAAAATGTCTAAGAAGAATAGATTACGACATCATTATGACATCAAAAAGCATCATTAACAGACATCTTAAAAGATAGGATAAGCAATAAGAATAAAATTTTGATCATTATGACCATGGCCATCACCACTACCACCATCATCATGAATAATCATCATCAACATCAATCATCACCATCAACACAATAACACCATCAATACCAGCAGCAGCCTCACCATTATCATTAACATAATCACCACCATCATCATCATCCCATCACCTGATCGATAATAATAATCATCATCATTAACAGCTATCAAAAACAACACTTAACACAACAACCGCAATAACAACAATAAAAAAACAATGCCAGCACTGATAGATGCCTCGCTGAATCGCACAAGACTGTTGCCGGATTACGATCGAAATACCTTAAAGCAAGATTTAGCAAAGAAGTGACGAAGATCCTGTTCTCGAATTTTCTCCATGAAACGACGAAATGGAAGAAGATGAGAATGTGGAGCCATCCTAGGAAGAAATATCAGACACTTTAGTTTGATATACCAGTCCTGATTGTTAGAAACGACAATTAAAGTTTACGATCCTTAACGTGCAGTACTGTAGGACAGAGAATTTCACTTGAAATGGAAAATAGGACCGAAGGTTTGGTCACTGGGAACGGAAAATAGGAGTAACAACATGGGATATCTCAAGGTTCATCATTAGGACCGGCGGGATTGTCTCAAGAAATAGGAAATAGAAGTAACATTGGACTCCTCCAAGGTTCATCACTGGGACCACAGGTTTTTTCTCAAATTCCTCAGAGCAGTGGGAATTGGACAGACACTTTAACGTGGGTACCCTGTTTCTTCAACCTACCATGACGTAATGAAATCCTCTACGATGTGGTGCATGCGATCTGGACGAGGCATCGAGATGTCTCCATTTTCAATTTTCATTTCTTATGGTCATTAAAAGAAAAGAAAATAACAAGAAATAAAATAAACATATATTTTGAATTAATTTGCTGACTTTGAATACGCAGCAACAGCACAAAGAACAACAGCAGCAGCAGCAGCAACAACAGCGGCAACAAAAATAACAAAAGTAAAAACAACGACAGCGACAACAGAAATAACAACAGTAGCAGTAGCAGCAACAATGACAATAGCAGTAACAACGACAACAACAACAACAGCGGCACCAGAAATAACATCAACAGCAGCAGCGGCAACAAAGACAATAGCAGTAACAACAACAAAAACAGTAACAACACAACAACAACGAAGACGACAACAGTAGCATTAACAACGATGGCAACAGTATCAATCACTCACCCCTTGGGGGAGTTTTGTAGAAGTAGAAGACCGGATGCAAGAAATTTGACAAGTGGGCTTCTGAAGGTTCTCCTGTGGCTCTATCAGATCTAAACGTGTCTTTGCTGTGGGGTATAATTACAAAGTCAATAGTGGTTTTGCACCATCACGTTCCGGCGGCTATGCTTTATGGCAAAACAACAGGGTCCTGAGGCAATATAGGCTTTGCACCATCACGTGCCGGTGGCTATGTAAGATTACAGAACAATGAAGCTTTGCTCTCGGGAATTGAATCCTTTCTAATGTAAAAAGATTGCATTGTTCTGCCATCTAACACGGCTGTAACCACGCGATGGTGCAAAACCTCTATACCAGCTTTCTCGCTCATCAACGACCGAGAAGCACTGGAGCGAGAACCTCTGGACCCCAGGGTAACCAGGCAATACTTATCGAGTTATCTCTAAAAGGCCCAATAAGGTAGAACTCCCTCTCTGATTGGTTATCTAACTTCAATATTACTGCCGTTTTCATAAACATGCACGCTGAAATTAGGTTTTTCGCTTCCGTCAGTTAAAATGTGAAAGGTACCGACTGATTAGGTTTGATTGATGGCAGCGAAAAACCAAATTTCAGCTTGCAGCTCGCAGCTCGCAGATGTAAATGGCAGTAACTATATATGGTTCTAGTAAGTGTTTTAAGAACACGATACTTACCCAGGTCCCGAAAATGTTTCTCCGTACTCCATGTTGATAACAATCATTGGTCCTGCTGGATACCCTGTGTGCTCTAAATAGAGAAGACTGACGTAAACGACTGCTCGTTCTATTGCATGACCTTTTTTAATGTATATAATTTGGGGAAGGAGAGGGTAAAATAATTTACTGGAGCTAGTAACGAATGACCCCTCGTGGAACATACTGTATATACCCTCAAGTTCGTTTATTGCCTTCTAGATTGCAAGTGGTGTACGTGATGTTACGGTCACCAAGAGGTTTGGGCATTGTCRTTGATATTGTTGTACAAATGTACAGAAACTCTTCCATAGTTTATCGAATTCATCTGACTTGATACCATTATCCTTATTCTATATTGTAATAGTGTTTCACCAAGAAAAAATGAACTAAGAGAAGGAATCTCTGGTATTCATGCTTTGGAACAATCATAGGCACCATTTGATGCTATTTTTAGAATCACATTTGCCATAGTTTGTTCTTGTGCACGCTCATACTGCGCGCAATCTACGCTGTTCGCTTATGTTTTTTGAAAAACGAAATAAAACGTAAGCAAACAGCGTAGAGCGCGCGCAGTATGCGAGTGCATAAAGACAAGCGACCAAATCAGTGATTCTAAGAATAGCATCAGAGTGCTCATGATGGGGCGCAGGGATTCCTTCTCTTATTTCATATTCTCTTGGTTTCACCTTTGTTTAAAAAAATTCAAAAAATTTTAAAAATCCTTGAGAAAGCTGAATAATTCTGACCCAGAAATCAAACCGATTAACTGTACATTTTTAAAACAATACAACGGCAATGTCCGAACGTCTTTTGATGACCGTAACACCAAGTACACCACTTGTAATAATAGGAGCCAATCGGTGAACTAAGAAGGTAGGCAAGAGGCTGTAAAACCTACTCTGCTTTGCCGTGACTTACTTTCAAATTCGTTGACCAGTTTGATCGGAAATTCCTCGAAGTATGCAGCTTGCCCGTCTTCACCTGACAAGAACAAACAAGAAAACGGTCAAAAAACATTTATTCGCAATAAACCTTTTTTCCAAGGTTGCGCTCATACAAATTTAAGAACTTGACGAATCTCGTACTCAGAGCCTGCCTTTCTTCTTGCCTGCGGCGAAGAACGAGGGCTCTTGCATAATTCATTTTTTGAGACCAGGATTTTTTGGACCTCCGGTATAAGAGCGCATGCGTTCAAAGACTTGCCAAAATAAAAGAATGTTCCCGATTTCTAATTTTTATTTTGATAAGAAGTAAGCACAGAACTCTCGAGTACAAGATTAAAAATCGACGAAAATTGAGTATTTTGTAACGTGCTTATGTTTTGGGGGAGGGGAGGGAGGAGAGGGCATGAGAGAGAGGAAAGGGAAGTAAGGAAGGAAGGATTTGGGGTTGGATTTAGCGGGAAATGAATTCCTTTTAGTAAAAACTGGTCACCTAGTGGAGAGGAGAAACTAAACTTTAAAAAATTATCTCCTTTTAATTCCTGGGTAGAATTTTAATTGTGTCTAGAAAACGTTTCATTTAAACTACATTATTAACTGTAAAGACTCTGTACTTACGAAGTATAATGACGTCACCAAGGACACTAAACATTTGATAAATACCCTGGGAAAACAAGATCAAGTGGTATAGTAAGTATAAGTGTTCGACGCATAAACATGGTGTTATCCATTCGATTGACGTCACGCTTAAAAGCTTGTTACAATAGAAAAATTACTGAACCATCATCCTGTTGTTAACATCATGGACAGACGCCAAACCGCACAAGTAAACGTGCTGAATCTGGGGTCGTATGTCGCAGAAACGGCTCAATGGCAATCATGACAGGAGGCACAACTTGTGTAAATCAGGTTTAACCAGATTCAATAGATCTTATTTGTTGTGTGACAATGTTTTTCCAATTCCGTGACAAACCTCTAGAGGATTCATTTTCTTTTGTTTTTACTCTTCGAAAAATTCCCGAGTATCCCAAAGTATACGACAGGAATAACGATGACACCCCGACGAGTTTCAAAAGAATTGCCATCTATTTCCCTAGGGGTTTGTCACGTTCAATTGGGAAAACACTGTCACACCACTAATAAGGTTTATTGTTCTTGCCTCCTGTCATGGCTGCCRTCACGTGATGGTGCAAATCCTCTATTTTGTCTATTACTTACCGATGCTTCATTGATCCTTTTCACCATTACGTTCATCAGATCAATATAAGGTACGACGATGTGGGGCCAGACAACACCGTGGTTTTTCCACTCGAGAAGGTGATGGAGGGTTCGAGCTGAAATGCGCAAAGTGTAAGTATAGTTTTGGACTGTTCAGAAACTATATAATGGGGTGAAATCTGGCGCAAAGACACCTGGAATTGTTAGTGGAAGTAATATATATAGGATAGGTGTGTAAGAGCAGTTTTCGCATGACTGTGAAAAGCTCAGTGCCGTAAGCGTGCCGTGTCGTGACCCCAATGCTTTCTAGCTGGCTTTCTTTCTGATCCCCCCCCCCCCCCCCCCAACGCATTGTGGTTGGTCTGACAGTGCCTTGACGTTGGCGTGACTGTGTCCACGACGCGTTCATGCCATATTTCGGACATTTGATTGGATGGAAGGTAAATTCTCATGCAATGTGATTGGACTGGCGTATCCCTTGCTGTGTCATGTGGGGTACTTGATTTGAAATTTTCACAGTCATACGAAAACTACTCTAAGGTGGCAGAATGGGGTTATTTACTTACTGGTGTAACGGAATCCGTGGATAAAACCACCGGCTGACTTGCGGAAGTCGACTGAATGAGTGTTTGTTCCAGCTGCACAAAAGACATTGATAAGAATTAAAAGTATATTCTTTATTGATATTTGATGGGCTGATATGCGTGCTAAAGCCAGGCCAAGGTTAACTCTCATATCAAATTGAAATCATTTAGCGTGTTGGGTATTGCTGGCTTTCACTCAGCTGATAAAAGCTTTTGAATCTCATTATCTGCTCCACATGGTGGTCAAACACAGATCACCATGTGCTGTCAGCCAGAAAGAATTCTACTGAAAACTCGCGATTCAGCTGATGAACATTCCGCACGAGACGAAATTACGTCATTAGTGCAACTTAGCAATATGCAGACGGAGGAAAACTGGAGAACGTAGAGAAAAACCCTCGAATCATGGGAGAGACCCCAGAAGCGAGAAGTGAGTCCACAAACACTTCTCTACTCTTGACTTTCTTTCAATAAAGAAACAGTACGATACGCCATGAACGACTACGTGTTGTAATACGATAAAGACCTTTTGGCCAAACGCCTCTCAGTAACGATTTTCAGTATGATTTCATTTGTTTTACTTACAGAAGTACATATCAGGGACAGCTTCAGCTTCATAGTTTGGTTTAATACGTGGATATTTTTTGCTTTTTTTGTCAGTGCAGGGGCCAGGTTTGGTTTGGTTGTTGAATATCGAGAAATCAAACTAAAAATGATAAATAAATAAATAAATAAATGGATGGATGGATGGATGGATGGATGGATGGATGGATGGGTGGATAGATGGATGGATGGATGGATGGATGGATGGAGGGATGGATGGATGGATGGATGGATGGGTGGATGGATGGATGGACGGACGGACGGACGGACGGACGGATGGATAAATAAATGGAAGAAAGAGGGAGCTTGAGACAAAGATAGGTACACAGACAGGGAAAGGATGAAAGGAAAGAGAGAGAGGGAAGGGGGAGGGAGAGAGAGTAAGCAAGTCAGGAAAGAAGAAAGCAACCAAGTAGGGAAGGAAGAAAGACAGAGAGGATAATAAAGGAAAACCTTCATTTAAACCAGTTTTCTAATAATCAATCACCTTGAATCCTATACATCGAATAATACGGTCATATGGCTCTCGGATGGCGAAGTTATCAGCTGTAAAAGGCAAGAAAATTGTCAACAAAGAAAACTAAAATTTCTGTTTTTTTCTTCTTTAAGTTTTGTCTAACAATTAGTTTGTTTTGGCGATGGCAATTACGGTACTGAATTGATACGTACGTCGTTCAGAGTGTTTGTCGACTTTATCTGAGAAGACGTTCGGTTCCTTTCCCTCCCTGTGAAATGCATCGACGTACAGCTTGTTGTTTTTCTTGAATACTGTTAGCAATTCTAATGGAGCCTCTATCATAATAGGGGAAAAACGTTAATCAAAATTCAGTTTTAAAAACTCATAATTAATTCCATACTGTATTTGATCAAAATCTGAAAATATTGACCTACCCAGAAGGGCGTCCAAGGATTTAAGTTGGTAAGTGTCCAAAAGTCCATCATTGATTGCGCTGTAAAAGAAGGACAAGAGGCATTGGGAACAAAACCCAAAGGTACACGAAAAAAGCGCGGGAAATAAGACGGACGCAAATTAAAAAGGGCGGTAAAGAACACGCGGTTACAATAAAAGACAAAAAAAGCGCGGAAAAGAACGACACGGCTACACAGAAAAAGCGCGGGAAACAACTGAACCAAAGATGCAATACGATGACAAAAAGCGCGGAAAAGAATAAGAAGAAAGTGCGGAAAACTAAACAGATGTAAACAAAAAAAGGGTTGGAAAGATGTTCACGCAGTTGCAAAGCAATAGAGCAGTTTTTGTATGACTGTTGAAAACGCTCAAGGCAGGAACACGATCGTGACACGGCAAGGAATATGCCAACCCAATCATATCGCACGATAATATACTCTCCATCCAATCAAATGTCCGAAACACGGCATGAACACGGCGTGGACACGGTCACGCCAATGTCACGGCACTGCAAGACCAATCACATTGCACGAGAAAACAATCCCCCAATCAAAAGTCTAGAAAACAACACGGTCACGCCAATGTCATGGCACTGTCCGACCAATCACATTGCGCAAAAAAAAAAAAAATCCCCCAATCAAAAGTCTAGAAAACATCACAGTCGCGGCAAGGCACTCATACCAACACCAACTTTTTCACAGTCATACGGAAAGTGCGGGAAACAACACAAGGATGCAAGGGGGGGGGGGGGGGGGGGGGGACGACTCAGTTGTATTCACAAAAGGCAGGAAAAATAATGCAGAAATTTTAGACCCTGAATTGAAAACTTTGTTTAAGACTTACCGTAAATCGCCCACATAATGAGTTTCCCAAGCCAATCGCACCCGCGAACTGCAATAAGTAAAACAAATGGTTTAGAAATGATTGATAATATCAGTGGACCCAATACACTTGGGTCATACACTTGCGCATGATATTTTCTCATTTCAGATAACGTGTCATTCTCTTTAGAATAAGATTCTAAGCTAGTGTTGAGCGCAAATGCATAAACTCACCGAGCAACCATATGAATGAGGTTTGTAGCTCCCATTATGCTATCTGCGGTTTCAAACGCTGAATTTCCTACAAAGAACACATCACAACTAAAAGTTTGATACCTTTGACCCAAAGATTCAAAATAAAAATAAAGATAACATTAATTGAAGTTAATTAGTACCTCTTCCTAATATTAAAACTGACTGTCCTTCGTAATCATCAGGATTGGTAGATATGTCACTGTAGCTCTGGAAAACAAAATTGGCAAAGGAGCAAATATATTTGTATAAATATATTTAAACAAACAATTGAACGAACGAATGCACATGAATGACAACACGCACGAAGTGAACAAAAAATTTCTTACCTCTGTATATTCCATTCCAGGAAACGGGTTTTCCAAATTCTCCATCCAGATTCCAGTACTGTAAACACATGATTATTCATAAGAAAATGTTTTTTCCAACTTGGTTATGTGGCTTGGACTTCATACATTGTTTAACAAATTATTAGGCATTATATTTTTTTCCATTCAAAATTTCTTTGGAAAAAGATAGCTTTTTATTATATAATTACCAATGAAATATCTATTTTTCTCTACTTCGAAAAATTGATATCTTCACACGTGAAAATAACATGTTATTTTCACGTGTGAAAATAACACCATTGCGATGGCTATTCAAAAATACAAGGAAAGAATTGCCTGAAAAAGCCAAAACATACTTCATTGATAATTATATAATAAACAGAATATTAAATGGCCGCTTGGAGATACGAAATTTATCTTCTCGTGTTGAAAATCTCTCACTCGTTCGCTGCGCTCACTTGTGAGAGATCTTTTCAACACTCGAAGATAAATGTCGTATCTCCGCGCGCCCATGTAATATCCTCTATTTCCTTTTATTTTTGCTGAACATAACATAAAGAGGCAGGATTGAATAAAACTATAAAAAACCCTTATATTTAACGACCATCACACCCTGTAAGAGGCTCTTTCATGAGGTTTAGAGCAGAAAACAAGAACATGGTTGTCAAGAAAATCTCAGGTGGCTTTAAATTAAATTTCTCGCAAGAGAAAATGAACTAAGAAAATAAATCTCTGGTATTCATGCCTTGTAACCATTATAGGCACCATTTAATGATATTTTTAAAATCCCATTTTGCTATTGTTTGTTTTTCTGTACAAACATACTTAGCACACTCTACACTGTTTGCTAATGTTTTCATGAGAAAATACATGAAAAAATGAGCAAATATCATAGAGCACAAGCAGTATATGCACATGCAGAAAAACAAATGATTAAATGAATGATTCTAAAGATGCTCCTATACACCCTTCTCATAATGGCTGACGAGTGCACAAAAACAAGGTCACCCAGTCATCTTGCAGGGCTGCTCATTCAGAATAAAGGTGCACGGGATAGCACATAAATTTCTATACTTTTCTATTACAAACTCATTTAATGTACTTTTATATCTTTTATTGTGAACTAATGACTGGGTGACTGCGTTTTCGTGCCCTTTTCAGCCATTATGAGAACAGTGTATTAGGGTGCATGGATTCCTTCTCTTTGTTAATTTTTTCTTGATTTTGGGGTTATTTTGACTGGGACTTTTTTACTATACCTCATGATAAGATATTTGCATTGGTGTTTTGTGCCATTGTTGTCCTTCAAGATAAACAGCCCACTTGTGCCATTTGCTCTTGAGACATGTGTTATATTAGTATTATACTGTATTTTTAATTTTAATTTAGTTGCATAGTCATTAAGGTATCTGACCTGAAAAGAAAAGAAAAAGAAATGTTGGCCTTTCAAAATATACTTATAAATAGACATCTTTATCTTGGGGTGGAAGGTTTCTCCAATCCCAAACTGTGTCATTCCTTAGAGTATCATTTTTCTGTTTAATTATTTAGCACGAGAAGACATGAATATGGATACAACTCCTCCTCCTAAGCCTGTACACCCCTCGTAGGGTATAGGCCATCAATGGGTACAACTCAAATAAAGAAAATTATTCTCAAGGGAAATGACATGTGGTCAGAAATAAGAAAAGATTACTGCCCACGCAATTGACCTGAAAATTAAAGAGGTTCTTGTCTTTGAATTTTAAAAAGACATATTCAAAGAAAATAGTTCAAAGTATCTTCAAGAGCCAGTTTCATTCATGAGGAATTTGAAAAGGAAATTACTTACATAATCATCAGTATGAGGAAAAAATTTCTTTGAGTAATGTTTTACTTGAAGTGACTCATCATCACTTAGAAGTGAATTCCAGTCATGCCGAAGATTGAACTCTTTATTTGATTTTCCTGAGAATAAAGTGAAATTTTGACTCAGTAACACAGGGAACCCAAAATACAAAAATGGTCTTTACACAGGAAGCTTATATCTAAATAAAACTGTAATTATGATGGTAATCAAAAATAAATTACGGGTTTTGAAGATGAAGCTACTACTTTAGACAAAGGGACCCCAAGTTAACCATTATTTAACTAATAACACACAGGAAGTCCAAGAAAAAATATTTGAGTATTCATACACAGGAAGCCCAAGTGAAAAATTATTTTAATTGAAAAGACTCAGGGAGCCCATAAACATGTAGGGAAATCCTACCTAACATATGCTGGATGCATGATAATACAGTCCTTATATTCTTACCTGTGTGTCTTTTGTTTATTGATATCAAAGTTCTGTGCCTTGGGTATTTTACAAAAAATGAACCTTAAACAACAACAAAAATAAAATCATGATAAACTCATGCAAGTATACTACTAAGATAACTTTCATGTTTATAGAGGATGGCATTGCGAGGTCAGCATTATTTTTCATGCATCTATATTTCTAAAATTCACACATCATATATTATTCTTTTAACATTGGAGTAAACTTGGAATTCACAAGTCATGCTATATTAATTTTGCTATTCTTGTGTCTCTTACACATATTTTAGCCTGAATGGAGCAATTATAGAATACCCCGCAAAGAATATGCAGTTGTGGGAACTCTTTGTAGAACAACCCATACCCAATAGAGCCTCTACGGAGTGAAAAGGA
This sequence comes from Actinia tenebrosa, assembly GCF_009602425.1. Next base: position 141,195 of record NW_022258215.1, read on the forward strand.
GACTCTGCTTGCAGCGTAACCCAATAGAAGTCAAGGTCATTAAGTATGTGCATATGATTTGCAGGGTATTCTATAAGTATACGGCCTGAATCACACCTTATCCAGCTACAACCCCAACAAGGCCCTGTTAGGGTTAAATTTCGACTAGCAACATGGCCTTGACATGAATAACATAGCCATTCTTATTGTTATCATATTATACAGGGACATGACTTATACATGCCTACTTTTGTTATGCACACCTTAATTATCAGTTCTCATTTGATAGTTATATAAAAACATTTTATTCTTTGCTAAACGTATCCCGAAGCAACCTCTTGTCTGTTATGAGTCAGGGCATGGTGTACTGATGCACACATGCTTCTTTGGTTAAACGCACAGTTTATGTATTAATCTGTTATACAACTAGTATAACAAGTCTATAACCTCCAAATAATATCTAACATTCAATTTAACAAACAGTTTTAAAATAAATTATAGGCTGTGAATTTAAATATATTAATAATTTAAAGGAGACACAGACATGAAAATAACAATGGAAGATTAGAGGTAAACTAAACTACTCTAATCCAGTATTGTATCTTTTTGTTTTGTCATGACTGTTATGCAACAAAAGGTTGCATGAATGAGTCCAGGTGTATTGATCAAATTATACACAAGATTCTAAAAACAAATTATAGTATTTTTACTTGATATTCAAATTTCCACAGCTGTTTCCTCCTCAAAGTGGTGTGAAACAAAACCCTTGAGCTGCTATTTGATTCGTAAAAACTTCTTAATACTTATAAAGCTTTTTATATGTCTTTGCCTGCTTATAATAGATAATCATTCCATTTCATTCCTGAGTCAAATTTTTGGGAAATGTTATTAAATGTCATACTTTTAGGCGATATTGAACAATCTTAGTTATATTTAATCCTTACAAACTATATCAAAGTCATGTTGAAGTGAATTGCATTCTCACTGGAACAGAAAAAAGGGATTTCGAAAGGCCTGTGTGATTGCCTAGTAACCAATATTGTGGTATTATTTTATTGATCATTGCATAACAGGGACTTACAGGAGGGATTAATATATAGCTATAGTAAAGATATTATATAAGCCAACACCTCTTGGCCATAATGCACATGGAAATTTTATCAAAGATGAGTTAAAAAAAATTATGACACATGTGAAACAGACCCATTAGCCCTTACTTGTAAGAGATATTTAGGGTTAGGATTTCTGTCTGTAAATCATTCTGGTACCATAGATTTTTTTTTTTTTGCCTTTGCATCTTTTAAATCTCCCCTCCATTTTTCATAAATCGTCTTCCCTTTTTTACGAATTATATAATTATATTTATATATATAATAAATAAATATATATATTTACATGTAAAAAGGTGCCATTTAAAGTTTGAACTTACTGAAATAATAAACTTAATTTAGAAGGGATATTTTTCAAATCGATGAATAAGCTATATCTATTTAGAATAATAATATATTGTATTTTTTTAAAAACTGTATGGTATTCCCAAAGTGATTGTTAACGTTTACGTATAGTATACACAGCTGTATATGTTGTTTATAGATGGCAATCAAGGTTTCACATCCTGAAAGAAATAGCTTCCTCAATGAAAATCGTTTTAAAACATCTGTAAACCTTTTGAAATTGATATTTCAAAAGGGGAATTAAAATCTTTAAGCTTAAATTATCATAATTTGGAGGCTATTTGTGTTAACGTTTAAGCTTATTTCTCTTTAGACATCTTTTAGGAAATATTCTCGCAACGCACGAAAATAATATAAACTGAAACAATATATGTTCGTTCTTTCTTCCAGTTTTTTTTCTTTTTCTATCTTAATAAATTATATCTGGGCTTTGTTTTTGAACCCTTTCTTTGAAACTTGAGATATATTTTGATACGTCTTCATTCAATGCAACCGGACACGTTCAAACCCGAACTAACTACAGTACTTGTGGAGCGGCTTCTTCCGCAACAGAAAAAAGATATTTCAAGTGAGTTTTAAGGAGAAGTTAAATGGAAAATATATAATCGAGAAATTCATTTATATTTTGAATATGACTAAGATATATCAAAGCTTACAGTAGAAGCGATTTCGTAAAAAATATTATTAAAAAATAATGTTGAATGACGCGAATCACGCGCGGTTTTTACTATTCTTCTGCGCTGTGATATAACACTACTTTTCTGTCATATAATATAATCTTGCAGCGATAAAAAATAAGATGAGCTTTTACAATATAACGCAAAAATTAAAGACTATACGACAAATTAAAATGATGCCAATACTTAATGGGCATATTATTATAACTATTACTTTATGATCTGGAAGAATATAYATATCGAAAAAGGATTTTCGTGAAGACGTTCGTATGAAGCGGCTTATTACCTGATACGGAACTTCTCTCGAATATAATATAATTTCTGTCTGATTTTTGGAGAAAATATCCCATTTGAAGACCTGTTGGACGAGAAAGATAACATAACGGATTAAAATCATGCTGTCATGATTTGTTGGCCCAAAGTGAGCTTGGCATACTCACCTCCAGGACCAGCACCAACTACACAGTAGTCATGGTAAGATCCCGAAGAATCGACTTGGATCAAAAATCCTGAGAAGAAGACAAGAATCAAGGCCAATATTCTCATGCTTGAAGATTGTTTGAGGTGATTGAACTGTTGAAACTTCTCCAAGAACAAGACAGGAACTCTCCTATCTTTGTGTGGCTTGAATATAGACTTCCCTTCAAGAATGTCCTCAATCAAACGTAGTTTCAAGTTTGTTCGTGTTTACGAAAGTACTCTGYATTTATATTAAGCACTCCGGCTCAGTTGATCCCATTGGTTGTATAAACTGACAGACAGCTTTGATTGACAGTTCGAACGGCGATTATCAGTGAGTGATGTTTTCTAGCGCAGGCTCATAGTTAGTGTTGAATAACTGAATCGATCGAGAGACAGACAGACAAAGATTATATGGGTATTATACGAAGAATATATAGGTATTTTTGAATCCTCATTTTTCTGCTTTAAAATCAATAACATCAAATAAAACTCTTACCGTGTGTTGTTGATATATTGAACAACCCCTGAACAAAATGAGCTGAAATGAAGCCAGTAATGATAAAAAGGTAAAATATAAATCGTGAAGATGAAGGCAAACTTTCTGACGTTTCGGACGCTAGTCCATCGTCGGAGTAAAAGCCATGGGGCTGTTCAATATATCAACAACACACGTTTAGAGTTTTTTTTGATTTTATTGATTTTAAAGCAGAAAAATGAGGATTCAAAAGTACCTATATATTCTTCGTATRATACCCATATAATCTTTGTCTGTCTGTCTCAGTAAGAGGAGGTCCGTGTAAGGATCGAGCAATGAGCTGGAAACGACCCAAAAATCGCGCCCTACCTTAAACTTTGCCCGAAGAAAGGRAGAAAGCCTACTGTGTAAGGCTAGGTCGCTGGTACAATTTATTTTTWAAAAAATCATTTTTTTTAGAAGCGATAAACGAATTTTTTCCAGTTATAACGGACCAATATTATTATCTGAGAAATCGAGTACRATCTCATGAGAACGTACACGATGTCGCATCCAAACACGATCCATATGGTCGTGCACGATCAGTTTGCCATTGGTTTCATAATTTATTTGTAATCATGCTGTGATCTTATGTCTTATGTCTTGATGTATGACTATGAATAAAGAGTTCCAGTATATGTAAATGAAGCAATTACGGAATCCACCTCAAAAATGATATTGTCGGAACTCTTTGTAGAACGACGCATTCAACAATAGAAGTCATGGTCATTAAGTATATGCATATGATTTGCAGATATTCTAAATCTYATAAGTCGAGGCTAAGCCATCTAATTATGTCAATGTGCAAACCTTTGATTTAGTGCTAAACCGATGGACGATTCCGGGATCCTGTTTGACTGTACAAAGTTTTCCCATTCGGATACAGAGTTGATGGCAGCAAATTCTTGATCCATTTTGCATTTCTTAGATTTCTACTTTCGATTCACTCTCTTTATAGGCTTTAATTTGCATCAAACACAAAAGATTTGCCCATTGATGCCACACAAAATATTCTTAGGCTAAGACGTTTTTGCTGACTCACGCTACTCAAAGGGCATATTTCCCGCCCTTTTACCCAAAATCGATTACTATGAACATTTCACTTAAGACTTTGCCGCCATTTCGATAATCTATGAAAATGKAACTTCAGAACGAGACCATGATGTCACATCCTGATAATCGTATCCTATCTCCCTCCTACGGACCAATCCAAACCGCTTTGGATTTTACATCATTTCCTGTCGGTCGCATGGACCAATCAGAACCGCTCTCGCTTCAGACAAAATTCAGGCGCATACAATTTTCGGCGCGAAAACACCAGCTAATTCTGCGCACACCTTCTGCAAGCTCGTCTCATTTTATAGACTATTTTAATTCTACGAACGATAAAACTTGCCCAAACACGCTGAAAAATAAAACTGCTGAGTCATTTTGAAAACTCCTGCCAATTTTCACRTTATGTATATGCTTCATTTACATTATTAATTACTTATTTACMTTTGATACTGATTGACTTCCGGGCTCCGCTTTGCGCTTGCGCGACCGTCTCGTTGACTTCCGGGTACTCTGTACGCTTGCGCGCATGACGTAACTAGATCAGTGTTCGTTGGGGGCTCCCTCTGCCCGCCTTCAGAGGAGGATATACTAGGACCAGTATCCCAAGTGCCCGTGCACGCTTATTGTTTTCTTTAACTTTAATCGAGGTTTATTTGAATTTTTTGTCAATAATACTTCTACCGCTAATATTACTAATACTAACGTGTTGCTTTAGCATTTGATAAAGACATGTACGACTAATCTGGCAAATAAAAATAGCCAGTTGCCCTGGGGGGGGGGGGGGGGTACTCTTGCCCGTTTAGGGTAGGGATGTGCCGCTGAGCCTTGACCCTGTTCCAGAGTAAAATTGCTGAAATTCATACCCTGTTCCAGAGCGAGATCGCTGAAAACCATACCCAGTGCCTGTATTGTGAAAATAGATACCCTGTTCCAGAGAGGAGAGAGCGTGATTTCATATACCCTGTCCCAGGGTGAGCGCGATTTTATATACCCTATTCCAGAGTAAAATCGCTGAAAACCATACCCTGTTTGGCGGCACGTACCCGTATAGCGAATATAGGGGAGTACCCCCCCCCTCCCCCCGGGGCCAGTTGTAGGATCTGTACTGAACCTGAAATTACTCAAAACATATTTCAGTATTTTGGCGAGTATCTTTAAATCTCTTGAAGAATTTATAAATAGATATCGGTTATATACACGGTTATATTATAGTTATAATATACACAACGTGACAGCGCCACAAAGGGGGGCCGAGAAAAGGGGCTAATTCCATCGTTTTTCGTTTCTAAAAAAATCAAAACAAAATGAATTGTATCAGCGTACTAGCCTAATGGGCGATTTTCTCTCTCTTGGGAATGCTTGCAATCAGCTCTCTTAATAGAAAAAATAGGTGGAAATATTGCAAAGCTTTGAAAAAATAAAAATTTCCAAATCAGAAAAATGATTTGTCAACTTGAAGTAGTAAAGCAGAAAGAAGGTAGCAAAAAGTTGAGAATAGATTTTAAAGCGTTGTGGGGAAATAGCGAGCGAATAGGCGAACGAACATTTCCCCACTTCACGGAGTCCAATAAAATTTCTGTACTTTCATCCACGAAAATTTGAAGACTTTCAATCTTTTAAGATTTAAAAATAAAAACTAAAATCAAAATTCTCCTTTCAGAACTCAGCTGTTGCTAGTGCGAAAATTATAACTCATTCAATGAATTATTTCCATTAACAATAAGTTTATAGCCTGATGAATGGAAATTCCTAAGTAAATCGCGTTTAATTTCGCCTACAAGCCAAATGTAGAATTCACAGAAAACTTTARCAGCTGTTACAGTAAGATATGAAAAAGCATAACAATACTTCTATTTCTGACCAACAAAAAAGATAATAAGAGTAAMTGGTTTGTACCAAGGTGTTGAAGTTTGTTGTGAAGAAACGGTGAGAAAWCGAGACACTGGACTCTGAAGAACCAACAACAGTCTTTCTCAAGACTACACTCACCCCGACGATCACATTTCACATCAAAAAAAGATAATAATGATAAGGATGACGATAGCATACTGACACAGTATCAGTTATCATTATTACCATTACCGTAGAAGTTTGATGTCTCTTTCGCTGACTAGCATCTTAACGACTGTCAATCAAAGAACTGCAATTAAATGAATGCTAGTCGGCGAACGACACATCAAACTTAGCTGGTGGCACTTAAACGATAATGGTAGTAATTAGTCTTCGGTTCATTTATCAACACATCTAAACTTCCATATTACTAGCAGGGTCCTGRAGGGAGGTCCAAATCCCATTTCCAGCCCCCATTTTGACCAAATCCCATAGTCCCAGCCTATGTTTTGCTCAAATCTCAATCCCATTCCTATTTTTGATTGCTTTTTCTTTGTTTATGAATCCCATTTACRGTGCATAAAATCCCATTTACCCAGCTCCAAAAAGGGGAATCCCAGCTTCCATTTTAGCCCTTCGGGACCCTCTACTCTAGTGTTTTACGGTTTTAGATAAAAAAATTTAAGAATAACTATTAACCACGTTATAAGATAAAATGGTGTTTTTTTCCAGGATGGTAGAAATAATTTTGAATTCAATACGAACGAAAAAGTACGAATGGAATTGGACTAGAGAGGAAAGCTTCTCCTTTTTATCTATTTGACTTTGATCTTTAGCGCAAAGCGGGACCTCAAAATTGATTTGATACGACCATCTACGGACGATCACACTCCATTTACTCTTACACATACGTTTAATTAAAGGTGGACATCAAGATCAAGTGGAAGATCCCGAAGAACAATATTCTATAACATCTGAAAAAGGTAAAAGAAAATCTAATGTTGATACTGGAGTATTGAGAGAAAACGTGGGCATGAACATTTGCATTGTTCCTTGGAGTATATCTTTTTTTAAACCACGATCGATTTGTATCCACATGACGCCAAAATTGAGGCGAAGTCCAGTCATGGAGACACCATTTTTTGACATTTGAAAACGCAATGATGCTAAGTTCAATCATAACTATATATGGTTCAATATTTGTGTAGTCTCCCCYACAGCCGCTTTCTGTAGGGGAGAAAGCGTTGCGTGACGACACTGAAAGCGGCTGTGGGAGAGACTAATATTTGTGTTGTAGGGCTGGGAAGACTGGACAACTATTGACCAGGATAGATAAAATGAACATTCTTAATATATATAGTAGTTCTTAAAGTCGTATAATACTATTGAGTTTGACAAGTACAGCCCAATTTTGACCGAATGAACGAATATCAAAAATCAAAAATAGTGTATTTTCTTCAAATATGAACATTTCAACTTTGATGACGTCGCACTTCAAGACTTACTTTGTATTACGTTCATGTAGGCTTTAGCTGCTGGTGAATCTGGTATTTCAGTAAAAAATGATTTTCCCTCGTCACAGGATTTCCCTTAAATTTATGRAAAAGAGACTTGATAAAAATTATGTTGGTTAATAAATCTAACATTGACTGTATAAAACAAAACAACAACAACAACAATAATAAATAAATAAATAAATAAATGAATGAATGAATGGATGGATGGATGGACGGACGGACGGACGGACGGATGGATGGATGAATGAATGAATGAATGAATAAATAAATAAATAAAAAGACTATAATTTCAAACAAAATACCTATTTTTACCTATTCTTGGATCTAGAGGAATTCTTCCTAAGAAAGGGACTTTCATTTCTTCTGCCATTTTTTCAGCACCTCCAGTACTTGGAGGGAATATCTGTGATTCTTTCTGTTAAAATCAAATTGAGAGATTATGGCCTTATGGATGGRATAGAATGAGAATGGATGGGACAATCAGAATGAATAAAGGGATTTGATGATAACTAGATGGAGAGTTGGAATGGGATAGAATGAATTGATAGATATAGGGAGGAGTGGATGGAAAGTTGTTGTACACAATGGGATGGATATAGATGGTTAATGGAATGCAATGGAATAAATAGATGGGTGGATTGAAGGATGGGTGGACAGAAGCGTATGGGATGGATAGATGAATGGATGGGRTAGGATGGGATGAATAGATGGGTAAAGGAAGGGATAGATGGAAGGATGAGTGGATAGGTTGACAGAAAGGGATGGCATAGATAGATTGGATAGATGGCATAGATAGATTGGGATGAACAGATGGGTAAAGGAAGGGATAGATGGAAGGATGAGTGGATAGGTTGACAGAAAGGGATGGCATAGATAGATTGGTGGATGGGATGGGGTGGGATGGGATGGGATGAATAGATGGATAAAGGAAGGGATAGATGGAAGGATGAGTGGATAGGTTGMCAGAAAGGGATGGCATTGATTGGTGGATGGATGGGATGGGATGGGATGAATAGCTGAATGGAAGGAGGGAGAAAACCAAGGAGGTAGAAAGTATCAATAGTTCAACAACAAAAACTCCACTTTAAATATATTCACCATGTCTTTACATAAACTATGAGGCTCACCTTACAGTTTGGACATACAAATGCGCTCATRTTTTCCACCACACCAATGACAGGAAGATTGACTTTCTTGCAAAAATTGATCTCTTTACGGACATCGAGTAGAGAAACTTCCTGTGTGGAGTTAATTACTTACATCAGAAGAATTGCCTGACTCAGACAGTAGTGTAACAGGGACTGCTGAGAGGCAAGGGCTGAGGAGGAGGGGGGGGAAAGCGGAGATATAGTCTACCTTCCAATCACACGTTCCTATAATATCATGCTTTATGCTATCTTAGTTTTTACATATTTATTTTCATTGATTGATAATTTATATCATAGATTTTTTCTTTTTCTTTTTTTCTTTTCTTTTAAGCAGGACACACATTGATAGCAGAATATATTGTTGACGTGTTTATTCTGTGTAATTGTTCATATCATTATTATTATCTATTATTTATTATTATCTATATCTATAGAATATATTAAAAATTATTCATTTGGCTGTTCGTTGTCATATATACCTGTGGTGTTGTGATAACAACAGCTCCATCAATACCAGCTGGTTTTAAATACTGAATGATTGACAGGTGCTCATCAGATGTACCAGGAGGAGTGTCTATTACTAGATAATCGATGTCACCCCAGTCAACATCTCTTAAGAACTGCTTAATGAGACCTTTGGATTAATYAAATATCAATGAAACAAATCATTCATATGTTTATCATAACATTTAGCTGCCTTAGTAGTGGTCTTGTACTTTGGTTTCATTCATGGACTYGGCATCATGTGATTAGATGTTGGATTTCTCCATTGATTTGAGGGTTTTCCTCCCTCCACAAAACCTGGTCAACAYGCTCAATTCTAATCCCATCTGTAAGTTAGGCACACTCTGACTTAGATCTGCCCAAAGGTTATTTCAGGGATTAATAAAATAATGGTGTTTCATGTTTTGAACAAGGTACTGTGAGAGATAAGTGTTTTTTGGGCTATGCTAACAATGAGATGGGTGAAATATAGAACCAGTAAAAAGGGTAATAGGTAGGTGACTTCTAGATTAACTATTTGTTGCCATTTGCAAGTTCTATTCTTGTTCCTTAAAGTACATGAAGTTTATTGTTTGCATTATGATTGACTTCCATGTTCAACTTTCACAAGTTTTTTTGTCCATTTTAAATTACGAGTTTAATAATTTACTCAATAATTACCACCCCTCTCCCTCCCCTCCCTCCCCTCTACATAAAAAATTGCTAATCATAATGACCAAACATTAAATTCCATACAAACACTGAGCCTGGGCCACCTGCAATTGAAGTCTGTTTTCTATGTGGTTGACTTACTGACCATTTTTCTTTGGTCCTCTCCATATAACAGCATCGGAAGGTTTTTCAAGCAAGAATCCTACAGACATTACTGCTAGATTATCCTCAATGTACTGAAAAAATAATAAATAAATCTAAATGATAAACCGACCAATCCCATTATGCAGTGAGCACCACTAGTGCTGTGTTACTTACCACTGGTGACCAGCCAGATCCACTTTGATGTACCTGGAAAACCAGAAGAAAAATAATATTAAGAATAAATTGCCAGATAGTGACTAGGACTSTGTTGGTTGAAAAAAGCAAGCCAAAAAGAAAGGAAACTTACAGTTGATTTCATGAAACTTTGRCCACTCTGTGTCTGAAGTTTGTTTGCAAGTTTGCAACTTTGAAATCAGTTTCACTATGAAGTTCCGACGGTTGTCGGCAATCTTTCAAACTGATAATRCAGTAGCTTCTAAAACTCATCCAATCTACYTTTCAAATTCAATTTTCAAAGTAAATTTTATTGCGAGAAAAGTAATTTGACTCTGTACGTTGTCTGGAGTAYGATATTGTATTCTCGAAAAGTATATGGCTTAAAGAAGCAATATACCAGTAAATATTTGAATTTTAGACATAAACAAGTCACGGTTGATTGAWYCAATTTCACAAAAAGTTTGCAAGTTTGGGACCAACTTGGAGAACTTGGGAACTAACTTCGGAATTAAAGCGGCCGAAGCTTTGTGAAACCAACTGTAATTAAACACTATGTAAAATAGTTTGTAACTAAACTGACATTTCCGATGTTAGTCCTTTGTTGGAGTAAAAAAAGAATAACAATTATATAGCAAGGGTTTTGGGTTTATTCACATTGTCTAGTACTGGAAAAAACCATATCCCACCCGTAGAGGAAAATGGAAATTCTAGAGGGGAGGGGGTCAGAGAAAAAGCCAAATTACAGAATTTGTATGAAAWATAATTGGAACTTCCTGGGGTAGGGAGGTTCTTTTATGAATTCCCTTTGTGGTAGGAGTGGGGATATTTTCTGGAACTACACTTTGCATTTTATTTTTTGCAAATTCATATCATTTTGATAGGTAGTTGATATATAATATAGTAATATAGCCTAAATGTTAATGATAATTTATTTAACAAAGTTGTAAACTTACCTGTTCTCCTTGAAGCCCAAACACAGTTGGAATTGATGGGCCACAAATATCRACATCTAATACAGCCACCTGGAAATGGTTGATCAAAAATGACAAATACATCATTGTAAAATTCATTTGTTTATTCACCCATCATCAAAATACCTGTCTGTTTTCATCCCCTGCCAGACCATGTGCGAGGTGAGCTGTGAATGTGCTTTTGCCGACACCTCCTTTGCCAGATAGTACAAGAACCTTGTGTTTTACTGACGACAATCTTTCTTTTATTTTACCAAGATCTGTTTGGAATTATAAATATATTATGAATTATATTTTGTTATAATAATTGTCATTATTATTCAATTAATCATCTATACATGACACTACAGCAAGAACTTTTAGTTTTATCATCATGATGAACCATCACCACCATCAAAAACATCATCATCATCATCATCATTACGAACATCATCATAATCACCATCAACATCATCATCATCATCACTACTAACACCATTATCTTCACCATCTACCATCATCATCATCATCATTATGTTCATTATCATAATTAGACTGCGAGAAGCCCCACTTTTCCCTCCAGGCTCAGTAAAAACAAGTCTTTTGGGATTCCTGTGGATGCGCATGGAGATTGGAGTGGGGAGAAGGAATAGGAAAAGTAAATTATGTGCATTCACAGGAATCCCAAAACACTCACTCTTACTGAGTTTAGAGGGAAATGTCGGACCGCTCACAGTCTATATCATAATAACCACCATCATCATTATCATCTATTATCATCATCATTAT
>NW_022258215.1:175800-194894 GCF_009602425.1 Actinia tenebrosa
AAAACAAAATCAAAAATATGAGAGTGTATATTTGTAAGAGAGCCGCCACACGAAAACAGAGCATCAGGAATTTTACAGCTAACTTTATGACAACATACCTGTACCTCATGTATTCAAAAGAATATAATTATATTAACTATAACAATCACTCTACTTACTGATAATAGTTATTATAACCATTACACTCACTCTACTTACTGATAATAGTTATTATAACCATTACAATCACTCTACTTACTGATAATAGTTATTATAACCATTACAAAAAAATTGTATTCACCTCAGTACAGGGACGATATGCAAAAGCAACACACTGAGAAGACATGCTGTTTCTTTGATAAAAATCCAGCACTTTCTTCCTGGAATCACAGAAAGAACTGTCTTTATTTATTTATCAAATTTGAATGTGTTGTTGTGATAAAACTTGTGCAGATAAATGAGGAGTTTTAGTTGAGCTCCATCAAAAGTTGATGCATGTGTTTGGATGTTTTGGGAGTAGGCATGAAAAGTTTGGCTCTGTAAGGTTGAAAGAACTGAAGAGGAACTCTGCTCCAAATCTATCCATCTCCCGGCCTCCACAGTTCTAGTCGTAAAAGATGGGTTTGATCGGTGGTCGGCAGAGGGTTGAAAGGGAGAGGTAGTTTCCTAACAGATAAAATGAACTACCTACTTGTCATGTGATGTAATGGTGTTTAATGACGAGCCATCCCAGAAGTCTGTGCAAGCATCCAGCACAAGATCAGGTGTCCCTTGACTCAATAACTGATGCGACCCTGGAATAATCAATATAAGCATTGCAAATACATATTAAATTAACAACAAAAAATTAATCGATTTTCAGAACTCTGGATTTTGAAGAAGTTATAAAATATAACCCAGGAAGAAATGTAATGATACCAGTGTAAGCTTCCTTGACTATGAGTGACACCATGGCTGGGACAGGTCGCTCTTTACACACAGCAAGATAAGATGATGACTGCAGTGGACAGTCAGCCACAGGAGTCTATAATTATTATCAAAATCAAAATATTTACAACCACTTTCATAATATACCTCATAACCTTGGGCATAAATGTTATCCCATGTCAGACAACAAAAATATTCTTTATTCGAGTTGTATCCATATTCATGTGTCTTCTCGTGTGCAACCCATTAAACAAAGAAATGATACTCTAGGTAATGACACATGGTTTGAAATGGGTAAACATTACACCCAGGATAAAGATGTCTATTAGATGGCTAACACAGCCACAGACATCCAAGTTTTTAGCTCCTGTCAACGAAAAATTCTAACCCAGCAACTGAAAATTTGATTGACAGATGCCAAAAACCCAAATGTCTGGAATTACAGCTGATTGTCTGGGTCATGATATTATGAATATGGATATAAGAATATACAAAATCCAACTATAATGACCAGTTTGAATAAGTATTGTTCTGCACTTACTAGCAATGACAATAGCCTTGTGTTATCACATGGAAACATAAATTAAAGTGTTTTCACATGTATGAGAAGCTAGTCAGTCATTAGTCATTTCAGAAGTTATTCAAATTGGTCTCCAAAGTTCAATTCACTGTATAATGATGTGAAAAGGAGACTTAGAATGACTTCAAATCAGATCATTTCTTTCTAGATCTATTTTGGGCTGGCATAATGTTTTTGAATATTATTAACTAGACAAAAAAATTTTTTTGATTGATTCATATTGTCATATATTGTTGATAGTGACTCACATCCAGAGAATGGACGACAACAATATGTTGCTTCTTGCTGAACAGGTTTAATGCTTGTTCTGTGAATCCTATCTCTTTACCCAGCAAGCACAGACATCTTGAACAAAATCAATCAAAGAAACTACTCAACATGCGAGCACCAGGAACTGCAGAGAGGAAGAGGGTAGAGCTTATAGCTCCCCATCACATTGTGTTAGTGAAGTGAAGTTTAAAGTCTTAAGTTCGGCACACACTAGGGAGCTAGCTCCCACAACATGCTAGGGAACAAAGCTCCCTCATCTGTACCAACTTTTTCCGGCAGGGAAAAATGTTGCGCAGCAAAACTTTTGCTTCCAGGCTTTGCTCCCTCATATCAAAATGGTTAAAATTTAATATGATGGAGCAAGAAGCTTGAGGAGCAAATCTGTTGCAAAATAGTTCACATGTGGCAACCGCAGGGCTCGAACCAGTGACCCCACTTGTTTGACTCACACCTGTAAAAGATGACGTGTTAGCTGCGAACACCATCCATGCTACCCATCTATTCATTTTAGTCTTTCCATATGGAGGGGGTTGTCAAATTCCCTGTCCCTGGCCCCCCACCCATTACTCCATCCACTATATGGGCTTTGCAGCATCACATGATGGCAGCCATGACAGGAGGCAGGAACAATTGAATAATAATATGGTCTAATCTGATTTACATGAGAAAGAATTAATTTTCCCAGGGGAAAAAAACTATAACAATTATTGTTGTGCCTCTTGTCATGGCTGCCATCACGTGATGGTGCAAAGACACTATAATAATTTATCATCAATCCTCTCAGATATTTAAACTAGTGAAAGTGTTGTGTTGTTTTTAACCAACCTTCTTGGATTCAAGACAGGAGAAGGATTACGAGAAAGAGATAGATGTGCTGTGTGGTCAACAAAGCGCATTGCACGAACAGGACAGGCACAGGGAGAGTTGAGTAGGATATTCAAACCCTAGATCAAAACAAACCAATATAGGTAAGATTAATACATGTAATAAGACACCTTGGGTATAGGCAAAGTTTAAAGATTTCGTTTTAACTTCATATCATTTAATTATTCATGCTGATGATGGTAACTACCAGTAATCCTGAATTTGAGAGCACGCAGCAAGTGTGTACACTTTCTATTGAGTCATTACTTTTTCTAACAACACTTTTCAAATGTTCTGCCAACCTCCATGTGCTTACAAAGCACTGGGATGTGCTTTTAATTGCTATTTTAGTTACTTCTTCATCATGTGTTCATGTGTGGAAAGAATCAGTTTAAGTCTGACACATGCGAAAGCCGTAAAAAGTACTAATATTAAATATATTAATACTCAATACATAATATATTACCAAAGGTTTCAAAGAACTAAGATATTCAGGCCATCTCTTGTCATCAAACCTCAAACCAAACTGACTCTGAAAAAGAAATATATAAAATGTACATAAATGTTTGCACTGTGCATTGCATTTCCCCTATAGTCAAGGCGTTAAAGATTTTACCAGGGAACTTGAGGAAAAGGGGTGGGGTCACTGGTACTACAGATATACTGTGAAATTTGATCAAAGTCACCCCTTTTACCATCTCTGGATCCCCCCCTGTAAGTATGAGCCTTAGTTCGGATCAACATACATCAGGATCTGTGGTGATGTTCAACACTGCTGCTCTTCCCTTCAAGTGACTTCCTGCAATAGAAAAAATATTATATAATAATAATTATTAATGATTCATTGATGGATTTGAGTCTATTAGCTTTTGTAATGATGTTTGTAGAGGGGCAGAACTACAAAATAGAATCTGATTGACAGTGCAATAGACCGTTCCTAAATTTGAAATTTGCTTGTTTGACTAGCTCTTAGTTACTGTTGCTATATGCCAATTTAAATGATTATAGATTGTTTCAATTCTTAAATCAGTGTCCTGTAAAAACAAAATAAAATT
Organism: Actinia tenebrosa; assembly: GCF_009602425.1. Next base: position 179,476 of record NW_022258215.1, read on the forward strand.
GCCTCATAAACCTTGTTAAGTACTCTTTAAAACAGATACTGTTTGGTTGTTTGTGGGACAAGATTTCAATACCACTGAGAAAACTACTGCAAAGGTGATTGCTTTGCTATTGTCTGAATCAGAACCTTGAATTAGAGTAATTTAATCTTTTATGAAGCTAATTTTTAATGATTGTAAATTAGTTTAGTATTAGTTAGTTTAGTATTAAGTTCGGTTTTAATGATTGTAAATTAAATGCGTGTATTTCATTATAAGTTATATTGTGGCTGAAAAGCCTTCTCAAAGGGAGTACACATACATATGTATGTAGGTGTGTCTGTGTTGCCTCAGGTCAAGGCTGGACTTGATAAAATACTGACACTAAAGGTAAATACATCATGTCCAACCTTGGAGCCCTTGTTTTATTGTCACTCATTTGTCAAGGGAATTCTGGAAAGGTCTATTGCCATAACACATGGAAGTATTTCAGTATTCCATACCATCTTCAGCTAATGTGTAATCATCATCATCATCTGATGATGATGATGACGTATCATCATTGTTGCCTTCATCTCGACTGGTTTGTCTGCTCACGTCACTTGACTCCCAGGTACAAGAGCTTATCTTACGATCCCTCGATGCCAGTGTGTTTCTTTGTTTTACTGATTTTTTACTTTGAAGGAAGAAGACCTTTTCTACAGAGGGATTAGGGAGAGATAAGATGCCATCCTTGTCTATACAACACCAGACCTGGATGGTGTAGCAAAGAAAAGTAGTAATAAGAAGCCTTGCTGAACACTGTTGGTGATGATGATGGTGATGATGATGATGATGGTAGTGGTGATTGACAATGATAGATGATAGATGATGGTGATTGATCATAATAGATGATGACGATGATTCATGATGATTCATGATGGTAGTGGTGAGTAATTATGATGATTCATGTTGGTGATGATGATGATGATAATGATTGATGTTGATGTTGGTGATTAATGATGATAGATGATGATGGTTATTGATTCTGGCAATGATGCTTATGATGGTGATGATGGTGGTGATTGATGATGATAGATGATGATGATGATGCTAATGATGGTGATTCTGATAATGATAATGATGATGATGGTGATTGATGATGATAGATGATGATGATGATGCTAATGATGGTGATTCTGATAATGATGGTGATGGTGGTGATTGATGACAGATGATGTTGATTCATGATGGTAGTGGTGAGTGATGTTGATGATGATTCATGTTGGTGATTATGATGGTTCTGATAATGATTGATGTTGATGATGGTGAATGATGCTTATGATGTTGATGCTGATGCTTATGATGTTGATGCTGATGATGCTTATGATGGTGAAGTGATCATATTATCAGAATTGACAAAATGAATTAATCTGAATATAAACCATACCGTTATATTCCCAAGAACCTGAAGCAAGTTAGAAGTACGAGGAAGATACGATGGATCACCAGTAAAAGTTTTCCAAAACAAGGGAAGTACATCTCTGACTGGAAAGTTTTTCAACACCTGAATATATATAATCCAAATATAGTGTTTAGCGTGTGGTTTCCAGAGGTGGCGATAGCGAATATTGTTATGCATACGATTGTTGGCCTAATTTAAGGTCCAGCTAGCGTGATCACATGGATAGTTAGTGATTGAGTTGACCCATAAGAAACCAACAGCGTTGATCGATATCACAGTGACTACCGATCAATTAGTTTGCATGTGATCATGATAGTGTGAGTTTAACGTATGTAGGTGGCCAGCAGGCAGACAACAAATGGAAACAGTGGCTATCATAGACTACTGCTACTCAGATCGAGACTAACTTTGCATAAATTTCATTTAACCACATATGAAATATCAAAAATGACAATGAATTAATTGGAATTCCTATTTAAGTTGTTTATATCAGTATGTTTTGTGGTAGGTTGTAATCCCCTTCACGGTTCCTTGCACCATCTTGAAAGGTAACCGTGCATGAGCTTTGAAGCAAGAACAGCAGCGACCTTGCAATGTCAGAGACATGTGAATTTTATAATTTTTCCAAGGTGTTAAAAAAAGGTATCTTTGCAACTTAGGTCACTGCTGTTCTTGCTTCGATGGACCTGCACAATTATTTTTCAAGATGGCAAAGGGAATTGTGAAGTTAGTGGACTTTTCCCAAACAAACCAAAACAAAAGTCCTTATTTCTTCATTAAAACAGCCTCAGTGTGAGCACAAGCACAGGTACTTGCCATAGGTAAAACTTTATGGTTGCATGCTAGTGAAAACCAGGCTTTAGAACAATTGACTGACAAGAGGGTGCTACATTTGCGGCTTTATAATTAGCTTTGAGTGGCATACATGTGCTTCCTTCTTAGAGATTCAATACTAACCTTTGTATCACTTTGAGAATTTTCCCGGAGCTTATCAAAAACAATCTTGATTCTAGAAGCACTGTATAAGTTAATGGAAATCCATAATATTGGAAAGGACAATGGAAGAAGAGGAAGAATGACATAACCCTGTTGATAGAAGAAAACTGGGGTTTAAAAAACATCAAGGAATAGCCCACTTCCAAACTATGCTTCGCTTGTCATGCACAAAGGTTTCAATGCAATGATGACATATGCATAGCTACATCGTGTCTGTCGTGATAATAATAATAATAAGGAATAATTTATATAGCGTCGATATCCTTAAGTTCAAAGACGCTTTACAATATAAAAATGTGACTCAATAAATTTAAAATTGAAAATAAATTTAAGAAAAGAATTACTATTTCATGAATAAGAGTGAGTAATAAAACATGCCCATAATACATATCATTATCAACATATTTCAAATAAAATTCATTGCATTTCAATATATACATTACACATTTTTTTAAAAATTCAAATAACAATACATTGATTTAGATTGGTGATGTATGTCCAGGGTCTTACTTACCTGTAGAAGTAGGACCATTTCACTCCTGTGTCCAATGCCATTGGTCAACAGGAGGAACCTTGTTATATTTATCAAAAACGAAAGACCCTGAACAATAAATAGAAAACGTATTTCTTTTTTGGACTCCAAAACCATAAGACCTTTATTATACAGCATTCATGTTTATTCCCAATAGAATGAAAATCTTTCATATTATTTAAGCTACACTTTTACTGGGGAGGGAGAGGGGAGAGCTTTATTGGGGATAGAGGGGGGCTTTACTGGGGAGGGAGGGGGAAGGGAGGGCTGGGGGATTTGCAGTAAACTTTTTTAAAATAATTACAGCCCCCTTTCACTCTATATAAAAGAATCATGAGCCTTCCATTAAGTCAACAAAGAACTAGCATTTATCAAAATAAAAAGGTCTGACCCTCCACAAGAGTTCAAATTTTTACTGATGAATTTTAACTGACTTCACTTTTACTGAATTGTCCCCTTTTCTCTGAAGCACCAGCCCTCCCCAAATTACAGTATCTCCTCTTAACAAGCCGGAGTAAAATCAACCTCAAGTGAATTGATATAGCAAGGCTACGGTTAAAGGCCTACATGTGGAAAATCTATAGAAAATGTTCAAGATGGCTACTACATGAGAAAGGTTCATAGAACAATTCTTTCTCGAAAGAATATCGCAGATTTGTAAGAAGAAAAAAGATCTGATCCAGAAGAAACCCCTCAAATGCTACTCTTGCCATTGGGTGGGGAGACAAAGGTGTTATAGTGGTTGTTGATGTACAATGTATTTACTTACTAGGAGTATCAAGAGAAACCTCTTTTCTATGATAGTACTGGCAATGAAATGTTTTTCATTCTCTAATATGCTTACGGGTCTATTTGAAGAATTCTTTAACAAGAAACTGGAAGATGAATGAAATCATATTCAATAAATGAAGTGATGCATGGAATATGAGACATGAGAATGAATGGAAAAGCAATGAATGAAATTAAATGGATGAATGAATGGCTAGATGAATGGAGAGAATGAATAGGTGGATCAATGAGATTGGATGGGTAAGAATCAAAGGAATGGATAGATGAATGAGTTTGTAGGTGAATGGGATAGATGGGATGGATGAGAATGGATTGGATAGAATGGAACAAATGAACAGATTAATGAAGAATGAGTTTCATTAATGGGATGGATGGATGAACAAAAGAAAAGACTTCCAATTGATATCTATATTAGAATAACTGTCTTTAAAAGTGGCAAAGGTCACTAAAGTGTTAAATATATAGTTACTTAAGAGTAGCCTTGAATGGAGCTTCTTTGACAATGAACATCTTTCTCGGTTTTGGCTGACAAGGATGTGCTGTATCATCTAGAAGCCAAGAAATAAATTCACATTCTTTGTTATTCCAAACTTTTAAAACACTAAGTAAACAAAAAATAAACTGGTATGTAGGAGAAATATAGACTGGGTCTAACCTGTAGATTTTGATGATGGTAAATCTGGGTTGTACATCTCTCYTTTCTCCAGTACTAGCACCTGCTGTTGTTCATTTGATGCATCTTCAGCATTATATTTTGTATTCTGCAAGGAATTAAATCAAGAATCTGTTGTGATTAGCATTAGTGATTAGGAGTGGTAAACGCATTAGATTTTTAGGTTAGCATAAAATTCCAACTATAAGGCTTAGGCTTGTACAGGTTTTTAAAGAGGCCTCATAATAGGGACCTTAAGCTGCAGGACGGCAACGTGGTTGACAATTTGGGTGACAACGTCGGCAAAATATTGAGGCGCTTCAACCTTCTATTGTATTATTATTTCATGTTTACCTAGTATTTCACTCAATAAGCATCCCCCTTTTATGGTAAAATGACGTCTTTTGGGATCCCTTCACTTAAAACGAAAATCAGCAAAGATAAGCTTTTGGCGTAGTTGTTCTCTTTAGTACGTAAAAATAGGACATTTCACGCCTTACTTTTAGCATAAGACGGCAATAATGCACAGTGTTTTGTACATTCCAAGGAATGTCTATTGAATAGCACAATTAGTGCTATTGTATGCTTGCAGTCGCCGTCGCCATTGCCGTCCTGCAGCTTAAGGTCCCTAATAAACTTGGAGGGGGGGAGGGGGGGCATATATTTTAGTTTGGGTTGGGGTTCTTATAACTGGAGGAAAAAAGAATCATGGATGAAAAGAAAACAGTACTTTCTTTCTTTTATTTTTACAGCCAATCATTAATGTGTCATTAATGCCATACAAGGAATCGAAATATGGCATTAACCGATTTGAATGACTATTGTTCTGCACTGACTAGGGACTGAATAGCCTCAAGTTCATGAGGAAACATAAAGGCATTTTCACGTGTATTAGAGGTTATTCAGCCTTCACTAGTCATTCCAGAACAGTGCATAAACTCAAGATAGTAGAGGTGTAATTATAATAGCTGGGAGGATATTACATTAGCATACTGGTGTCAGAGCTTATAACTGGGTTTTTAGGGTTAGTGAAAACTTACCTCAATGAGCTCAACACAGGCTGGTGCTGATTGGCTGGGGCCAAGGACAATAATGTCGCCATGAACCAATAAATTACAAGGAACATTTACAAGCTCGCCATCACGGTACACATGTGTCAAGGATATGGATGGCGAGGATGGAGTGCAAGGATCAATGTAGTCTGGGGGGTTCCAGTTACAATACCCTAAGGGGAATAACAATAAAGACTTTATATGAATTAGTGAAATGGATCGATGTTTGGGTGGATGGACAAATAGATTGATGGATAGATGCATGGATGGGTGGGTGCATGAATGGGTGGGTGGGTGGGTGGATGGGTGGATGGATAGACAAACGGATAAATAAATGAGAAGAAATATAGGAAGAACTGGATGGTAGAATGAAAGATGGATGAAAGGAAGGAAGGAAAAAGACAGAATGAAAGTTAAAAACTTGATATACCTGCACAATTTTCAAGTATGGATTTAATACTTTCGTACACCTCTCTACGTCTTAGGCTTTCTTCACGCACACATAATACAACATTGGCTACAGCTATTAGGAACACTATTAGTCCTTCTATGAATGGCAGACTGGATCTACAATGGAATATTTTTCACAGTGAGGCAAGCTACCCAAGCTATGTAGATCAGAAAAGTTTAAAAACATTTAAGGTATTTTATGTCTTGAAGATCTTAAAGTGCACCTAACCCCTGATACAATACTTTCAGTATTGATTCTGCATAAAGTGAATATACTTTTAAGTATAATGATGATGCTTTGTAAAAGCTGTTTGTGTGAACCAGTCAAAAGTTGTATACTTATAAAGCCTGGGGTGACGTCACAGTCAGTAACATAATGGAAGTATAAACTTTTATAACTAAAAGATGGCGCAACATTCAAATGAAGAAATATTTCGCCATTCAACTATTCACTTTATGCAGAATCAAAACTGAATGTATTGTATCGGGGTTTAGGTGCACTTTAAGGACCATTTAAGAAACATAAAAAGTTCTTCAACGAAGATATATTTACCTTTTTTCTGGTAAAACTCCATATGTAATTATCAACGCACACAATTCGAAGAGAAAAAAGACTATACTAGTCCAGCTAACTGAAGAATGAGGGTTACTATTAAGGGTTGTCCATATATCTTTAGTCCATCTTGCTTTGCAGGTGAAGTTGAATGCTTGTAGTTCTTCTTGTATTACCTCAACTAGTCTCTTGTAGGCTTCTTGAGATGTCAGTCCATCAGGCCTATCATTCTATTGGAACAATAAATATGATTTGCAAGATAAATAATGTATGAGCATGAGGTCTTGAAGATACCAAAGGACAGTGATGACACTTCAGCTTAGCTGTGTAATATAATCATGAGTAGATCCAAGCAGGATTCAAGATGCAGGAATCAAGATGTAGGATTAAAGATTTTCAAGTTAAAAAATCATCGAACCAAAGGTCAACGCCAACAATCTTGATTATCCGGGAGATTTGGGGCACTAACTAGTCCAAAATCCTGAGACTGCCGGATAATCAATGAAAGTTGGCAGCCCTGATAAAGAATGGATTACTGTATACCTGTTCTTCCTCAAGGGTTAATAGTTCCAAGAGTGCACTATTAGGGTCATCTATATCAACCTTTAATCGACAAAAATAAATATTAACCACAAGGAATTTTTGAGGTGCAATATTATGCTACACCACATTCATGCTGGTTGACTGATAACAAAGCATTTCTCATTAGCTTGAATCATAACAAAGATTGACGATGGAGATAAGTAAGCTTAAAGCTTTTATAACTTTATAAATCRAATAAATTAGATTTTCTAGTCTTTAAAGTTATAATCGCCAAAAGAAAACTGCATGTATTATCTGTATTATTCTTACCGAAGCTCCTTCACGGTGCCTCCAGCTCCAAGTTCGTTTTACCGAAGGACTAAACGACTCTGTTTCGGGAAACTTTTTTYCCGACATTGTTGTACTTGTCAAATTGAGTCACTCATCTTGTATGCAAGCGTCAGCTAAAATAAAAACAAGCTAACTAGGAGTAGCTTTTTAGTCGCTATTTTTGTACCAGCATTACAAGTTCACATTAGAGTGCTTGTTTTAATGAATATGACCTCATGCTCCATAAAAGAATGGTGTTTGTTGTCCCTAAACTCGAAGTTCGCACCGCCATCTTTGATCGAACTCCCCGCCACCTAGATTGCTACCCAGCCTCTTGGCTCATGATGACAAAAAGTAACTTACCAGGACCCCTAAGGATAAAACTCACCCAGTTATAAAATTAACCCCGGCCTCCTCTCCCTGTTGAATTTCTTTACAATCTCTGCTCAAAATTTCAGGCAAAAAGGAGTGATATCTTAAATTTAGCGTCATCCAATTTATTTTATATGTAGGGCTTCAGGGCCATCCAGCTCCTATTCGCCCACCCCTCCCTTCTTGGAGTTTCTGTCCCTTCTATCTGACTTACCACAGCAATCCCATGATGATGCCTTGCAGCAACTGTAACCATATTTCCTATAATTTTGATTGCAGGCTTGAAGTAAATTTCGTATGGAAAATTTTGGACTCAACTCTGCTCTCAGTGTTTGGACCCCCCTCTCAAAAATTATTGGATTTGCACTTGCAAGTCAGGTTTATAAATAGTAAATGTAGTGATAGTGTGTGTAAAGCCATCACAGAAGAGCCTTTCATGGAGTACAGGAGTATTGGTTGTGATTAGACGTACTATTAGAATAATCATCCCTCATGAATATAATCATGAGGGATGATTAGCCTAAATGTCCCTCGTGAGGCACAGTCTCTCATATAACAATCACAAGGACCATGACTCTGCATTTCCCAGTTGAAATCACTCATTGTATACAGGTAACAAAGAAAAATTAATGTATGCTCATGATTCCCTAGAGTTCATGATAATCAAGACTCTTTAAAAAAGACGATCATTAACTCTTCCCTAGGTTAGCCAAAGTCAACTATACCCAAAAGGTCATGCTATTACTTATAAATACATAATCATATAAACAAGACTGATACATTGGTTTTATTGATTTTATTTACTTTTGCATAAATTACCATTTCATAATAAATATACCTCCCTTATGTTCTTTCTATTCTCACTATTCAAAGAACAGAAATTTTTACATTATAAATGTTTTCATTAAAAAACTTCTAGAATTATTTCTCTGTGTGAAGAAAACAAAAAATGGACTGGGGTGAGCTTTTCATACTTTTTTCTCTCACTTCTATAGTCTGAATGAATGAGATTATAAAATAGGATTGCAATTTTTATTACATCCACTGTGGATTATCCAAGTTTTATCTCCAGATATATTAGCCAATCTGCTATTGAAGAAAAAACTGGTTTGAGTTGGCATTGCATTGTATTTTAATCTGTTCAGGTAAGTGCTTTACACAGATACATGGTTTTTACTTGTCTTCAGGTGATGCCATTGTCTGAAATTTTAAGAAAAGAGCAAATAAAAATACTGCAATAATAGATCAAAAACGGCTCCAAATGCATTTTCTTGTTTCGTGTGTACTTTGAAGATAGGAGTGTAAAAACGTTTGTTCAAAATTTCCAAAACCTAATTATTTTTTATTGCATCCTATGCAGATTGGCCTGGGGTTCAATTAAAGTTGAAGTCTCTCTTCTCCCTCCTCTCCCCTCCCCCCCCTCCCCCACCCACACAATCCCCCTCCCCCCAACACATACAGCCTCCCATACCCCTGGGTTAGCAGGAGGCAACCCATGATTTTTAAAAAGTGAATGTAACAGGGTACCTCAGGCCAATACCAAAGGAAACCCATAAAAACTTGTGGGAAAATGAGGTCTCAAATATGAGAGTTTCAAGTAAATTGAGTGAAAGTTTCTATGCGTTTACAGCTGTTATAAACAAATTTTTGTGCTGAATTATGAAAAAATCAAGTCTTCATACATACCATCATAATGATATAGAGTATATGATACATCAGATTAGATCAGGTTAGACACCATATTACCAGATGGTTGAATGTTGAATTGAGAGTGGAGTGGATTATCAGACTTTAGAATGGTCACCAAGAGCAGAAAATGATATACAAGAGTGGAGGAGTATTGAAGGTAGATTTGACAAATAAGAAATAGAAAAATGCAGAATTAACATTCATTTTGTCCTATCCTAGAATACTTTAGGACAAAAAACACACCATTCTCTCATTTGAAAAGTAGGAAAGGAGAGGAAGCAACCCAGATCCCATGAGAAAATGAATTCAAGGTAGGGATCATATTTGAATGGTATTTTCTTGGGAAGAGGAACTCTGATTAAACCCCAATTTGCTGAAAATCTTAGGGGTGCACGTGGGGAAGTGTGTGAGTTTAATCTCTTAATAAATATAATCATTGATCAAACATCCTATGTGAAAATATCACAAGATATAACACCATTTTTAAGAATCCCTAGGAAGTACTTAAAAGTAGTAAAAATCTACTAAAATTGTATTTCATTGATAATTATCATATATTAAACAGAATGTTACATGTCCGGTTGGATATGCAGATTTTATCTTCTCATAAGATATCACCTCAACACTCATACATAAAATCTATATCTCTGCGCGACCATGTAATATCCTCTATTTATTCTCCCCTGTCAACGAAGCACCTATCCTGGACAAATGTGGACCTACAGAAAAGATTCATACCTGTGATAAGAGTTGTCTGCCGAGGAAGTTTCCAGCAAAGCTTTTGATTTTCTTGCCTGCATCTTTTTTACACTTGATGTATCCAATCATGTTTGCAATATTTAGTCCAAGCCCAACCACTACCACAAGCTACCATAAAAATATAGAAAGAATCTCATTATGAAATGGGTATGTTGGGGGCTAATACCTCTTAACTAGTTTTGGTTACTGGTGTTCAGAAATAAATTGTATTATTTCATTTATCATTTATTATTTTTATTATTATTATTTATTATTATTACTTTTATTCTTAGTCTAAGAATGATTTCATTTTAGTTCATACACCATTCTCATAATGGCCTATGAGTACATGAAAACAAGGTCACCCAAATTGCAAGGCAATTGCCCAATAAAGGTGGTTAGCGCGAATTCAGGTCAAAACAAAAGGTCAATTTCTATACTTTTCTTCATTAAACCGGTTCATGTACTTTTACTTCTTTTATTGTAAACTAATGGCTTGGTGAGCTCGTTTTCATGCACTTGTCAGTCATTATGACAACGGTATATTTGGTGACTCACACACCAGCATTAAATGGTTAAACAGTTCAACAAACATAAAACCACAGGGTTCCCATTCAAACTCCCAGATACTCTGTATGGTTAGCCTGTGGCGTTACCTAGGTAACTTACTTACCAGCCACTTAAACTTCAAGGCAAAGAGAGCAGCAACCAAGAAGAATGTCCATATAATAGGACAAATAATTAGACCAAGCCAGAATAAGCGAGACTCTAAAGGTGTAACAATGGAATTATTCTAAAAATAAAAAAGTATATTTTCAAAGTCAAAAAACATGAAAAAAATACCTCTAACTAAGTAATCATTTTCCTGCTACAGTGGATTTCTGTTATCTTGAAATATCTTGAACTTTCCATTATCTCAAACTTGAGGTGTGTCCCATGGATTTGCATCACTACAGTTTTACCCTGTGACCCCTATTATTCCTGGTTCCCATGTGGTTTGAGACAACGTGACTCCAATGTACAGTATAATTAGCAATTATTCACYGAAGGCGAAGTGAATATGGTAAATGTTCTCCATATTCACTGAGCCTGAGGTGAATAATTGTTTTAGCATATACCAACTTGTCTACAGAGTAACTTATTTTTATATACAATAATTCAATAAAAACAAACAAACAGAAACTTTTAGTTTGCATGACAAATTCACGCAAAACGTTTAGCAAAACTTTTAGCAAAACTTTTAGGCCATACTTTGTTGCCTTTTTAGTATTGATAGGAATGGCATTTACTTTCATTTTTTCAATTTCCTCATCGCAAATTGTGGCAAAACGATTGCCGGCAGATGCCATTTTGTTGCCGACTCAATATTCCGAGATTCAGAGGTGAATATCGTACAATATTCACCTCCAATTAACTGATGAGCGTGTGCGTTCTTAGGAAGTACACAAGTTGGTATATGCTAATAAAGTATAAATTGATGATAAATTGTCTAAATGATCACATGTGCCCTTGAAGCTTCGCTGTTCATTTTTCAGACCATTTCTCATCCTTTAACTTTATCAGCCAATATCCCAGTTACTAGAAGGCAAGGAGGATAATGGGAGGGGGCTACAATGAAAAATAGGTTGTATTGAAAAAATAGAAAGCTAATGCCTGTTGATATGCATCTTGCTACTCTTATTTATGAATATAAGAATTAAGCAATTAGTTTTTTAATTGTGAGTATTTTTGCATTATTACAAACTGTAAATTTGAAACATCATTTCTCAAAAAGAGGGCCATAGCCCCCTAGCTCCTATATCGGCCTGGAAGGAGTTTATTTTAATTCAATATGGTTTACCTTTCTTGATTCAAAGACCCAATGGCTATTTCCATCTTCGTCGACATAATTCCACCATCGTAGTCCCACCAATAGACGACCACTTACATTCTTTACAGTCCAAAAGTCAAATGACAATAGCAAGACAATGATGATGAAATTTGTGATGAAGCTATCACTAAACCACCCACATAACAAATAGGCCACAACTGCAGTTATACGGAAGAACACATGGAAGAATGCAACATATGGATGTCTGGAAAAGAATCAAATGAGAAGTATTTATTAGATTCTATTAGATATAATAGATCCTCAAAAAATTATCCGGTCTTAACACTTCTGGTTTAGAGCTGGATGCACTATTCTTAATAATCATTAACTTATCTTGAATATATATGATAGATAAAAAGAAAACAATGCATACTGTATGATATATGCAGCGCTTAAAATAACAGCCAGACATAGGACAATGTTCGGCCAGAACTGGGACTTGTCCATTCAAATCTTTGTCTTGCCAGTCATTTTGACCAGTAAAATTAAGCCAGAAATGAGGTATGACTATCGTATGACTAAGCTAAAGTTAATTCTGTCTGTTATCATGACTGGCGACGGATAGGTTAGATTAATTAATTTTAGCCCTGATATACTCAACTGTTGAATAAAAAGGTATCAACCAATACTCATCTTAGTACTCATTTTTAAATCCTCTATATGTTTATCTTTAATATAAGACTAAAAATTGGTTTAGCTTTTTACTATTGTATATCATTAAATTTATAAAATTTATTTTTGTATAGCCTCCCTTATAGTCAAGGACATCTACTTTTTCCTCCCCCTCCCCTCCCCCATAAGATTCACCTGACTCTAAGTAAGACAGCAGAAAATAGACACAATAAAAAAATACATATGAAGGAAATGTGGTTATTCGTGGAGACTTCTATCTGCAGCTTCCAGACCAAAAGGAAGAGATTCATATAAACTGAAACAGTTCACGTAGTTTGATTTAGTAAATTTAATTCTTATAACAATCAGCTTTTTAAGGATAATTTTCATAACTTTGATAGTTTTTTCCATCTAATCGAATTTTCGTTAGTGATTTATTAAGTTGAAAGCGTGGCAATAAGAGACAAAAAACATCCGACAACAGATATAAAATGTAAATCAAATCTTCAACCAAAAACACACATCTCACCTAAGCTTTTTCCCTCTAGTGGATTCTTCTTCGTCGCCAAAATTTAGTGCTACGTCTTCTGTTGCATCAAGAGGGTTCTAAAACAGAATAATAATACTTTAAAGATAAGGATTCGTACGTAAAGAACGAAAATTCATTGAATCAAACTATCTTACCACGGCCGCCATCTTGGATTTGTCGTAATCTGACCGAGTTGTGTTGGCGATTCCAGAAGAGACTGGGGCGACTTCTACCTGATTTAGTGGGAAGTGGAGGGGATACCCGCTACTCTGGATTTTGTACTCGGAAGTCTTTAAGATTAAAAGCCCTGTTTGAATATATACTATGCGACGTTTTTCTGTAAAGAAAGATTCATTCAGAAAACCAGCAGCCAGCCTTGCAAGGAGCCATGCAATAAATGGAGTTCGTCCAATAGAACATGGTCTCTTGGTTCGTCACTATTATTTTGACCTTCTCCGATCCCGAGGCGTGCAATTCACAAGCTCATTTCAACTTCGTTATTCGTTAGAATTTTAGTAACTATTTATTCTTCTTTAGAAGAAAAGAGTTTTCTTACACTGCACACGCATTGATATGAGTTTCTATAATATTTACATATTTCAAGTCTCACCGACTCAGCGTTCCTCCTTAACGAGCGCATTGAAGAAAAAGCAACTAATAAACCTTGTGCAGGTTTGCTCAAAAGGTTTGCCACATTACATGGTTAAACATTTGCTTATGTACATGCGTTGGTTTTGGTCAAGTAACTAGTCCAGAACAGAACCGCCCCTTCTCTCCGTCTGAATAGACATGTTAGAGTGCCTGAGTTCTTTCTATAGTTTTAGATAAAATTTAAAGACATAATTAATTATTATTTCGGTTAATTTTTAGCCGTTTCAGTTAAACTTTTCTTGTGTACAAAGAGAAGGCAGAGCTACGCTGTTCGTTATCCATTCCCCTCATCGCAATCAGACGTCTGTCGCCGTTTATCGATAAGCGTGGATAGCTTTCAAGAGGGTTGAACCCACTAGGTTGCTCGTGTTGTGTTCCAAGAAACTCCGGGATAAAGCCTCGTCTGCGATTGTAGCACCACGGAATACTTTGACCATGCGATTGGTAACGAGTGGAACAGAAGGAAAACCAAGGATAAACGCTATAGGTTGGGTTTGGTGTTTTGGGGCCTGCTTTAGCTCTTGTTCTTCGCGCTCTGTGATTTTTAAACCAAACCTTTAAAAAGAAAATTGCAGTGAATTTATTTTTAACGAAAGACACAATATTGCATGTTATTTCTCCCGGTTTTTCTTCAATTTAATATACCTCAATGTTAAATAAACATACCTTGATTGAAGAATAAGATTTATTGAACTTTTCGGCCAAATGTTCGCACAACCCTCGCGATGGATAGCGGTAATTGAGGAATACTTGTTCTAGTTCTTGTTTTTGAGCAGCGGTAAATACGGTTCTCTTTCTTTCTGCAGCATTATTCTGCTGGAATGTTTGAGGAGTGTTTCCTAAATAATACGACGATAAAAATTGAAACATAAAGCACGATAAAACGTAAAGTTTGATAAGAATCATGATCTTGTCAACAACTATTCCTGCTAAAATTAATTCTTAACAAATTTTAGTAACTGATATTTGTATTTTTCGTATCTTAAGTCATCGTAGAAAAAAATGTCAAGAGATTTTAAAAATTAAAAGAGCAAGCTCCAGTAACTTGTAGCCTATATATCTAATTTTTCACTAAAACAGTAACGTAACAGTCACTAGTTCAGCACCTTACCTTTGCGAGGCGTGTCGCCATCACCACCAGACCTTATGCATCTTTTTTTCTCCAGCTTAAATCCATTTAAGTCTTGATTTTCCTGAACATAATCAGTTTTTATCATTAGCAGCCCAGGCGAACGGGATTGTTCTGCTTTATGCATCAGGGACACATTTTTGTCAAGCATTTCTTCTGCCATTTTTCAAAATACAGTGGTATCCGCCAGATCTCTGAGCACCTTTTTCAGTAGAGATTAAGAAACTCTTTTTCTTACAATTTGTCTTTARAATTTATATAATTGATTATCGTTATATCGCAACGACTTTAATATGATTCGAAGCTAAGACATTATACGTCATCTTGTGACGTCAAAATTCTCTTATTAGAACTCTTTACGCTCCCAGTTTTCGGGAAATTGACTGGACGTGATATCGAAGCCAACCTTCATGAAAATAACAAATAGATAGAAGATAAATTGACGGTAATATTCTTTGAATCTTACGCATTACACGGTCTCAAGCTTTTTCTTTCTTTCTTTCTTTCGTCCGGTTGTTGTTGTTGTTGTTGTT